>OY821518.1:284138122-284295622 GCA_963682025.1 Cordilura impudica | reverse complement strand
CTAAAATCATTTTCGAACCCTCCAAAATATTGATGAACAAATCGATATAGGTCATATAAAATTATTTGGGGTACCCATAAACGAAATAAATCGATTTTTTCATCGAAATTTTCGAGGTTTCAGAATTATTGAGGTATGGTTCCTTATGCAAATATACTTGTTATGGCCCATAGTATGAGAACCGCGATGAGCCCATGGAGTAAAAATAATTGAGCCACCCTAATGTATGTTGTTTTACAAATATGATGTTATTTTTTGTGCTGCTCACATATTTGTCATTTTCGGAAACCCACCCCCTATTTGTAATAGTTGTTGCTATTGCTTCATCAGATCAGCAAGCAGAAATTCTTTTATATTTTGTTATGTGTCACGTGTTACTGACATATTTGGCGTACTTATGTAACAACACGACGACTGGTCTGATGTTGTCTGTTACATGTCAATGTTAAACATATAAAATGACCATCATTAGTATCCCCCCAGACTTTTTGTTTTTTTAAAACATATTCGCAAAAAAAGCAGTGTGATTGTGATAAGACTGTGATGGAATAGTTATAAATGAGCTCAAGTAAGTGGATTAAAAAAAAATGATTTATGCTGATAATTTTCTTTTAGTTAGTTCATATATTACGATGGTTTTGTTCTTAATTATTTAATTTTTGATGTATTGTTTTGTTCATGACAAACAAAAATTAATTAGCAAAATTATCTTACAAAAACAAATTAATTGAATGAATTATAACATAAATTTAATTTTTTTTATTTATATTAAACTTATTAAAACGTGTAAAATGTAACTAAAGCAAATTTTGAATTAAAAATATTTGTAAAAAATTTTTTCTGCAAATTTACTATCCTTTGCCTTTAGGTGATAAAGCGCCACACCGGACGGACCACTATGTTGCAATGGATTGCTGATGTAAATCGTGGCCACGGTTGATTAAGGAAAATGCCGCGAAGGTTGTCAAAAATTATTTGTTTAGGTAGATAATATCGATGCTGTGCGTGAAATTATATTGCTTTGAAATTTTAATAGATGATGGAAATGATGGGAAACTATTTAATTTCATCACTTAAGCTATTGTCCCGATCATGGCACGATTTAGTCAACAAAAATATTTATTATACAAAAAAAAGGATATTTTGATTGACAAAACGCTATGGTGACGCTTCTCAACACATATATTTTAGCAAGGCATATGATCCCAAAAGTAAAGAGCAGTCGGCTGTATGGGCCTTTGAGGGTTTATGATTTTTTTTAAAGATATGAGTAATTTTGGATTATTTCCTTAAGTATATGTTAATATGTTGATATGTTTCCTTAAGTAGTCAGGTTTAGATTTTTCCATTTTCTATTTTTTAGCAGCATTTTGAAGTGAAAAAAGCGATTTTCGTTTGAAAAGAAGTGGTGAATTTGTAATAAAAAATGGAAGAAAATGGTTGAAAAACTTCCTCTGATTTATGTGCGAAATACTGTATAAAATTTCAAAACGATCAGTCAATTAAATTTTAAGTTATGATGTTCACGAACTTCCAAAATGTTATTTGCGAGAAAATCGATTTAAATTTTTTTAAACTTAACAATCCAAAATTAAGCATCAATAAAAGAGGTATAATTTTTTATACTTACACAGAATCATCATTGCCAGCTCCGTACAGTGAAACACTGTCATAATAGTAGAAAGTCATTTGGAGGTTACAAAGCGACAGCTTCTAGGTAGGCGCGTAGCGCAGCTTCCAGGCAGCTATAATAAGCGAGCATCAGGGCCGGCCACTTGAAACGCTGTATCTTCCTTAGTTTTGCTCTGTTTTACATTTACATTCATTACATGTTTTACAAACAGAAAAAAAAATAATGAAAAAGTTTTAAAAAAGCATTAATTTCCTAAAAAAGTATTTTTATCAAAAAGTTTTTATTCTTTAAAAAGTAAATTTTCTTCGTAAAAAGTAAAAAGTATATTTTTTTTAGAAAAGTACATTAACAACATTATTTTTTCTTAAAAATACATTTGCTAAAAAAGTGAAGTTTGTTAAAAAATAAATTTTCGTAAAAAAGTGAATTTTCTCTAAAAATACCTCTTCTTAAAAAAGATACCTCTTCTTAAAAACCCTCTTCGCAAACAAGTACCTTTTCTTAAAGAAATTCCTTCTTTAAAAAGTAAATTTTCCTAAAAGAACTACATTTTCTTAAAAAAGTATATTTACTTAAAGAAATTACATTTTCTTAAAAAGCAATTTTATAAAAAATGAGGGTACATTTTTTATAAAAGTTTTTCTTATTAAAAGGTATCGTTTCTTAAAAAGAACCTTTTGTTAAAAAGTATCTTTTCTTAAAAAAGTTCATTTTCTTAAAAAAAAAAAAAAAATACCTTTTCGTAAAAAATAACTTTTTAAAGTAAATTTTCTAAAAAGTTCCGTTTTCCTTCTTTAAAAAAAAAAAAAAAAAAAAAAAAAAAAAAACAGCAAAGTTAAAAGTTTAAATTTTTGGCTCAAAGTTTTGTTTTAAGCTCATATTTATACCCTATACCACTATGTGGTTTGGGTATAATGACTTTGTGCTGCTGTTTGTAACAACCAAAAATATTAGACCTAGACCCATCTTTAATTATACCGATCGAATCAGAATCACTTTCTGAGTTGATTTAGCAATGTCCGTCCGTCCGTCCGTCTGTGTGTCCATGTAAAGCTTGTAATCAAACTGCAGGTCGCAAATATGAACATATTTTGATGAAATTTGGTATATAAGCTTTTATCGGCCATAGGATGAAATTGGTGAGAATCGGTCCATGTTCAGACCTAGCCCCCATACAAATTACCCATATGAAATCGACATAAATTGCCATAAGTTCCAAATTATCATATAGGTCTTACTCAAATTGGGTTTGTATGCATTCATTACATCCATTAATGAGTAGTCCAAAAATGATCCCTTTGACCCCATATAGAGCTGCTTCCCGATCTTCACTTAAATCTATTAAAAAACAAAAATATTGCACTGATTCTTTCAAATTTCGTTTGTATATATTTTTCCAAAATACAAGAGACTTTACCAAACATGATCAGGATCGGTCCATATTTGGACCTAGTCCCTATATAGATATAGCATCCGATATGAACTTTTTCATATCTGCAGCCAAAAAAATTAATAAAAATCCCACTCAAATTTGGTTTCTGCTTATTTTCTATGTCCAGTTAGATGGGCCTAAGAGATAGGGTTTCTAAACGCATGGTATAGGGTATCATATAGTCGGACTTGACCGACTATAAATTTCTTACTTGTTTTTTTTTTTAATTTTGTTTTACCATTCAATTTTACGTTAAAGTTTCTTTTTAACCTTGCGTTTTGAATCTATATATTTATATACAATTTTTGGAAGTTCATCTCAAACTTATAATTTTCTGAATCCTATCAAAAAGCTTTAAATTTCATAATCTTAGTAAATTACAATTTGAAAACATATCTTATGTTGCCACTTTTAAAATAATAAAAATGTAATAACCTCAAGGTTTTATTTGTTTCTTCATAACAACTTTTTTCATATTTATATATTAATATATTTTTCTACTTGTACTTGTAATCACATTGTGTATCACACTTCATCTCGATTAATTTATAATCCACTCCCTGGATACTTAACTCATGTCTCTCACTCTTTTACACCCAAATAAGCTTTAGTACATACTTGTACTTTATTGTGATGCCATAAATTAAACGCAATCAAAACAAATTATTAAATAAAAAAAAAAATGAAAAAAAAAACAAACAAAAACAAATAATAACAAGAAGTAATCAAAGAAAAAAGACATCATATTTTTTTTATATATAATATTAGCACACTTGACTGCCTCAAAGAAAAGAAAGAAGTAACAAAAAAAATTATTCAAAAAATAAATAAATAAAAATAGAAGGAGCAAGCAAAAGTATGAAAATATTTATATGGGCATAATGTAAATGATATCATAAATAGTTTTTGGAAACACATGTTACTTTTTCAAAGATATTTAGTTAGGGTCTTCAAAGCTAACAAATTGAATTGTTGAGTAGAATTATGGCGCGAGTAGCCTCTTTATTGCTTTCCTGTATATGATGACATATAAATTGTTCAATGTGATCCCTTAAATCTTCAACTGGCATTAAATATATAAAAATATATTTCAAAGTACTCAATCATAAAATTCGAAAACTTCAGAAAACCAATTAATAAATTCGTGCCAAAATTCACACAAATTTGAATTGAACTGAAACTGAAAACACAGTTCTTTTTTTTCACGTTGTTATTTTTATATCCTATACCACTATGTGGTCAGGGTATAATGACTTTGTGCTGATGTTTGTAACTACCATCTTTTATTATACCGATCGACTTAGAATTACTTTCTGAGTCGATTTAGTGATGTCCGTCCGTCCGTCTGTGTGTCCACGTAAACCTTGTTATCAAACTACAAGTCGCAAATATGAATATATTTTGATGAAATTTAGTATAAAAGCTTCTGTCGGCCATAGGATGAACGCTATTGAAATTGGTGAAAACTGTTCCTGTTCCGAGATCGATTTAAATTGCCATAATATCCAAATTATTATATAGGTCTCGGTCAAATCGGGTTTGTGTCAAAATGTCCTTTTCTTTTGCTTGACAACACATTACTGCACATGGGGGAGGAAAATTCAAATATGGCGTGGATTTTGGGACGCACATTATTATATTTGATTCTAGCACTAAGTTTTTAAGGCTAAATCATATATGTATGTACATAACCAGAAACTTGTTCTGAATTAAAATTCTATTATGTGTTACCATCTGCAACCTTTTAGGTCAGATGGAAAGTCCTTATCAACATGACATAAAAAATTCGTGGAGCTACTCAAGGATCCGTTCTAGCTCCGCTTTTGTTTATGATTTATCTTAACGATGTCTTAGAGTCTCTTTCATTCTGCAGTGCACGTATCTGGGACATGTCATGGACAATGTCAAAGCACTCAATATTAGAAAAATTTGTTGCTCCATAGTAATAGATTTTTTTTCTAAATTTCCAGTGAAACTTATGGTGGTGAGACCCTCATACATCAGTTTTTTAACTCCTTTTCCAATAAACCACTCACTTACCAATTTTGAGAATTGCTTGGGGTCGTTATCTTGCTGGAAAAGCCACTGAAGTGCCATATTTTCTTCAGCAAAAGGAAATATGTCCTCCTCTAGTATGTCCCTATAGCGCTCTTCTCTCATCGTATCATTTATAAGATGGATGGGACCTACTCCACTCGAAGAGAAATAACCCCACACCATCACATTTCCGGCACCATGCTTAATCATTTTTTTTTTTTGGTGTAACATGGGTTAAATTCTCGTGCCCTTTTGATACGTCTAACATTTCATTCAGAATCATTACGAAACAAGTTCATCGCTACAAAGTATATTATTCCACGTTTTATGTACAAGTGCAAAATTTTTTCTCTTTTGCAATTTGTTTTTCTGAGTAGCGGAACCTTTCGCGCTATCCGTTGATATTTCATTGTTTATTTATTTATTTGATGCCATGAAAGTATCTGTTTTGCCATCGTTGCAATTTAATCGTCGGTGACACCTCGCTTCAGGGCATTTGCGACAAAATATTCCGCCCTCCTAGCATTTTAGCAATGAAACCAAATAAATGGTTTTGCTTCCGAAAGTTTTGAATAAGTCTTCTCTCTTCTGCTCTACAATGTCGTCGACGGCCAATCTAGCATAAAAATGTGTATTATTTTTTGCCAATATTATATCTACGGTACCAATACATACGTAATTATTTAAAATTACAAAAAAATTCAAGAAATATCACAATTTATCATGAAGTACCAATTTTAAAATTACCAATAGAATAAAGTAACCACGCTGCTAAATTATCAAAACAAATAAGGTAACGGTTCATTTGATTTCCATAAGCAGGCAGTATTGCCAGTCGAAAAATATCAAATGTACGCAAATGCAATTATTTTAATTAATTAAAATACCACATTTGAAAAGTATTTCTTTAAGCTGTCCGCTATATTTACAAATTTCCACAGTCTGGAACATTTTTTTTTGGGTAATGCTCATTTAAAGTTGTTACTAATATTTTTAATAATATAGATATGAAAAGCCCTGTGTTGAATTTGAATTGGTTAGAACTGACTAGCATGCCTTTAGGCTCCTTTAAAATTATTTATTAACAAACCCATTTATATATCTTCTGTGTGTTCAACAAATATTGATAATGAAATTTAATGAATTTTATTTAATAATTTTATAAAATTATTTATTAAATGAAAAAATTAAATTTCCTAGAATTTGCACTCGAATTTCGAGGGCTGGGCTCTGCTGATTACTATAAAAAAAAAAACGCCACATGAATCTCAACAAATAAATGCTGCGTCCCTATTTAATTGGCCATATGTGTATATTCAATGTATTTTTGAAGAAATAATTATCATTCCTATGTTCTTTTATCATTGTTCCTTATAATCTTAAAATAAATATTTGTCAATTTCTTAACAGCGTACATAAGCTGCATATAAGGTATTTTTTTTCACATATTTAAAAAAAATATTAATTTAACATTGTTTTAACATATAATTCATTATAATTTAACTTGAAGCAGAGAAAAAATAAAAGTACAACACAAGAAATCACATGGTAAATTGGATAATTTTGAGGTAGTTATAGATGATGCTATTTTTCAAGGTATTGATATGAATATATTTTTGATGTGTAAACATCTATACGCGCAGCGTAAGATGTAAGACGTAGGACAAAATCGGTATGACTTATGATTGTATGGGTGATAAAATTATGATATGTAATAATCTTTTGGTCGCTGTTTTCTGCATTATATATCTTCGCTTTTTATAAAAATTTATAATTAATTCCCTCAATCATTTAAAAGTATTCTTAACGTTATAAGTTATTCCTTATAAATTACACAATTATCACTGCATTTAATTTTAATGCTAATCAAACATAAATAAAAACAAGTAAGAAAATTATAGTCGGTCTAGACCGACTATATGATACCCTATACCATGCGTTTAGAGACCTTATGTCTCAGGTCCAACTAACTGGATATAGAAAATAAGCATAAACCAAATTTGAGAGGGATTTTTATTAATTTTTTCGGCTGCAGATATGAAAAAGTTCATATCGGATGCTATATCTATATGGGGACTAGGCCCAAAAATGGACCGATCTTCACCATGTTTGGTAAAGTCTCTTGTATTTTGCAAAAATATATACAAACACAATTTGAAAAGAATCAGTGCAATATTTCTGTTTTTTGATATATTTAAGTGAAGATCGGGAACCAGCTCTATATGGGGCCTATGACTAAGAGTTGTCCAATAGGGTTCATTTTTGGACTACTGATTAATGGATGTAATATATACACACAAACCCAATTTGACTAAGATTTGTAAGATAATTTGGATCTTATGGCAATATATGTGATTTCATAGGGGTCATTTGTATGGGGGCTATGTCTGAACATGGACCGATTCTCACCAATTTCAATAGCGTTCATCCCATGGCCGATAAAAGATCAAATACCATTTCGTCAAAATATATTCATATTTGCGACCTGCAGTTTGATTACAAGCTTTACATGGACACACAGACGGACGGACGGACGGACGGACGGACGGACATCGTTAAATCGAATCAGATAGTGATTCTGATTCGATCGGTATAATTAAAGATGGGTGTAGGTCAAATATTTTTGGTTGTTACAAACAGCAGCACAAAGTCATTATACCCAAACCACATAGTGGTATAGGGTATAATAAATATAAACGAATGACAGTAAAAAGGAAGTGTTTGGAGATAAAATGAAGGCACGGTTTCATTAGGAAGTATGTGGAGAAAAAATCAGGGAGCGAATAGCGTTAATAAAAATGTTTCGAAAAATGAAAAATAAAAAATGAAAAATTAAAAATGAAAAATTAAAAATAGAAAAAGGAAAAATTAAAATAAAAAATTAAAAATTAAAAACTAAAAATTAAAAATTAAAAATTAAAAATAAAAAATTAAAAATTAAAAATTAAAAATTAAAAATTAAAAATTAAAAATTAAAAATTAAAAATTAAAAATAAAAAATTAAAAATTAAAAATTAAAAATTAAAAATAAATAATTAATAATTAAAAATTAAAAATTTAAAATTTAAAATTAAAAATTAAAAATTAAAAATTAAAAATTAAAAATTAAAAATTAAAAATTAAAAATTAAAGATTAAAAATTAAAAATTAAAAATTAAAAATTAAAAATTAAAAATTAAAAATTAAAAATTAAAAATTAAAAATTAAAAATTAAAAATTAAAAATTAAAAATTAAAAATTAAAAATTAAAAATTAAAAATTAAAAATTAAAAATTAAAAATTAAAAATTAAAAATTAAAAATTAAAAATTAAAAATTAAAAATTAAAAATTAAAAATTAAAAATTAAAAATAAAAATTAAAAATTAAAAATTAAAAATTAAAAATTAAAAATTAAAAATTAAAAATTAAAAATTATAAATTAAAAATTAAAAATTAAAAATTAAAAATTAAAAATTAAAAATTAAAAATTAAAAATTAAAAATTAAAAATTAAAAATTAAAAATTAAAAATTAAAAATTAAAAATTAAAAATTAAAAATTAAAAATTAAAAATTAAAAATTAAAAATTAAAAATTAAAAATTAAAAATTAAAAATTAAAAATTAAAAATTAAAAATTAAAAATTAAAAATTAAAAATTAAAAATTAAAAATTAAAAATTAAAAATTAAAAATTAAAAATTAAAAATTAAAAATTAAAAATTAAAAATTAAAAATTAAAAATTAAAAGTTAAAAATTAAAAATTAAAAATTAAAAATTAAAAATTAAAAATTAAAAATTAAAAATTAAAAATTAAAAATTAAAAATTAAAAATTAAAAATTAAAAATTAAAAATTAAAAATTAAAAATTAAAAATTAAAAATTAAAAATTAAAAATTAAAAATTAAAAATTAAAAATTAAAAATTAAAAATTAAAAATTAAAAATTAAAAATTAAAAATTAAAAATTAAAAATTAAAAATTAAAAATTAAAAATTAAAAATTAAAAATTAAAAATTAAAAATTAAAAATTAAAAATTAAAAATTAAAAATTAAAAATTAAAAATTAAAAATTAAAAATTAAAAATTAAAAATTAAAAATTAAAAATTAAAAATTAAAAATTAAAAATATTATTTGAAAGGTATTTTTTTAGCCGTTTTGCAGATTTACAGATTTTTTCCTTTATTTTGAGTAAATTGCATTTAAAGTTGCTACTAACACATACATAAAATTATACATATGCTATGGCTGTTTTATTAAATTTGTTAATGAGTTTGTTATATTCATTCACAATAATAATAAACCATAATAGTGTTGGTTTGTGAATTGGCTAATTTGAAAAATACAGCTGCCTAGGAATTGCACTCGAATTTCGAGCGCTGGAATCTGCTAGTAAATGTTAAACTATGAGCTGCCATTAAATTAGTCACTTGACAAAAGCAAGTTTAAGAATGTGGATAATAAATAAATATTAATTTTGCTATTTCTTTTCATAAAATAATAGATTTATTTCAGTTCTTAGATAATATACCTTCCTAGGAATATCCTTATTATCACATTCATTTTCATATTAAATTTATAAACATTTGACATATGACACTTGTGTGTGTCTATAGATGGCATTATATGAGCATGAAACATTATTTGATTCAGGCAGTGTTAGATTTTTTTTTGTTTGTGTGACATTGACACATGAAACAAATTTCTAGTACGGATGCACAAAATTTTTTTTCTAATTCTTTTATATTCAAGGGAAAATACACGTACATACATAGTTTTTCCACATTTATTTTATGGTTATGTTGGCCTTATTTTCTAACAGGATTTATGGATGGCCTGAGCGAGAGAGCATCATTTCATTTGTTGTTATTTTTATAACTCTATAAAATCTCGATTATATTATTTTTTTTTTCGTTTCTTAACATTTTATTTTCATACGAGAAGCCATAATATGTTGGGGGTGTCATTTTTATTATTGCTTATTTTTGTTGTTTTGTTTTATGGCTTTCGAAATGTTTGGTTAATTGATTTAAAAAATGCCTTTGAAATTATGGTTATTTTTCGGTTTTGCCATTTATACATTTTATGTTGTGTAATAAAAATAGCAATATTTGAGTCATATTTTTCGGCAAACATGATTAATGGTTTGTAATATCAATATAGAACTGCCTATAAACAATTTAAAAATTAAAAAAAAATAAAATAAAAAATATGGGACTATTGTCCCATTTATTTATTTATTTTTTTTTTTCTAGTTAAATTGATTTTCTACAGATCTCTTGTATCTGGTTTTTAATTTAATTAATTCGAACGATCTCTTATCTCGCGTATTTTGTAAAAAAATATTTTTTATCTTTCATAATTTTTTCAATACCTTTGATATATTTTATAAACACTTTGAAATTTCGCAGTCTGTTAAATGTCATTAGCACAGCAGTGGAATATGAATAGATTATTCACTCCTTCTTGTTTTAAACACGCGTCATGAAATGAAATAAAGAATTTTTGTTCATCCGTCTGTCTGTCTGTCAGTATTTCTATTTTTACGCACTTGTTGTAAAAAGAAGACAAAATAAAAATGTGTGAATAAATTATGTGTTAACCCTTTAAGGCGCTGAAGATTTATGACTTTTGAATAGGAAGAATATTAAATTAATATCAAAAATTTAGAATACTTACTTTAAGTAGCAAAATTTTTTGTTATTTTTTTTAGAATTTGAACGGACAGTTTGGTAGTTATATGTTGCAGATTCTTAGTAGTCAAATTCTATTAAATATGATATGATTTTTAGAGAAAAATTATGTATTTTAATTTTTTTTTTAATCTTGAAAATTTTCACGTCTGTTCAAAGATAGTCGTAGTACAATTATGGGGTTTTGATGTAAATTTTGGTAGTTTAATTCCATGTTTAAATTAAATTAATTTTGAAGTCACATTCCATGTCAAATCATAAAATTATATTATTGGTAGCCCAAGGCAGAAGTTAAATTTTTCTTAACACTTTTTGTTCTTCTACAAAAAAATAAAAATAAAGAGGTTGCAGTAACATTTCTTATTCAATCTCAAGCTTAAACTAATGTTCAGTCGATTGCCTGAAAGTAGTTGTGTGTTAACAAAAATAAATTTAACGGTTTTAAGACTGAAATAATTTGAGAACTGACATAAATTTGTTATGCAATAAAAATAAAAACTATGTGATTTAAACTCGAATCATTGTAATTAATAATTATGTCTTACCATCCGCCAACTTTTATGTCAGCTATTAGTAATGAAATATATAATATTGAAGTAAATTATTGAAGCTCAAATCCTTGTGTACCATGTTTATGTTTTACCATCTGCCATTTTTATGACAGCCTTTAATTATGACATTGAGAAATAAAATTGTTGTGTAATTATGTTCTTAAATATCATATTTAAGCTCCAATATTTATCTACCATATTTATGTCTTACTATGTGTCAACTTTTATGCCAGCTGTTAATCGCGACATTGAGAAATAAAAATGTTATGAAAAATAATTCTAAGATGTAGAGAAATGAACTTATTGTATGAAATTTAAGATAATGTTATGATATTTATGTTCTGTAAACTATTAGAGTAAAAATAAATTCTAAAATATGTGATTTAAGCTCAAAATATTGTATGTCATATTTTTGTCTTACCATTTACTCACTCTAATGTCAACTGTTAAGCCTAAAAAACTAAAATTCAGATATATGTTATTTGAGCTTACATCTTTTTATCTTACCATCGTCAACTTATGTGTCAGCGGTTAAAACAGATATCTATAATAACCCCTTCCACGTTTAAAACCTTAAAACCTCACTTCCCCTCATCCGATTGATCTGAAACTTTGTCCATAGACTTGTTGTGACCAAAGATTAATTTTGAGATAGTCACGCAAAGTCTACCACAGTTACGGAGAGATTCAAAACTCATATGCATATGGAAAGAAAGAGTTTTAATAAAAACTTATGGGTTTTATTATTTATGGGTTAGATTATATATATACTCGTATAGATTAAAAAAACATTGGAAGAAATATATTTAATGAAAAACTATAATTTCCTAATTTTGTGACGAAATTAAATTATTATGACATTGGGAAATAAAGTTTCTATAAAATGAAATCCTCAAATATGTTATCAAAACTCAAATTCTTGCATATCATAATTATGCTTTACCATATGTTACCTTACGTGTCAGGTGGAAAAACATAGCATAAGAAATTCAAATTTATTTTATTTAACTTATATGGCAGCTGCCATAGAGAAATAAACTTTTATTGAAATAATTAAAAAAAATTTTATTTAAGCTTAAATTATTGCATGTCTTACCATCTCCTAATTCTAATGTCAACTGTTAAGAATAACATAGAGACATAAAATTGTTATTAAATGAAATACAAAAAATTTCGATTTAAACTTAAATCTTTATATCCTAACATACAGATATAAAATTATTAGGAAGTGAAGTACAACAATATTTGATTTTAGCTACAATCTTTTTGCCCTACCATCGCCTACATACATTTTAGCCAAGAGTGATTCGTAACTAAACTATTTCATTAATATTTTGTTATAAAATTAATTTAAAAAATCGGTGATCTGAGCTCAAACCTTTGTATGCCGTATTTATGTCTTACCATTCGCCAAAATTCTTTTAGCTGTTATGTCTTATATAGAAAAATGGCCTTACTACTGAGCTAGATTCTAAAATATGTGATCTAAGCTTAAATCTTTGCATGGCATGGTTATGTCTTATGTCTCTTATGTCAGCTGTTAGTATTTAAATTGATAAATAAAC
Source organism: Cordilura impudica (assembly GCA_963682025.1). Lineage (NCBI taxonomy): Eukaryota > Metazoa > Arthropoda > Insecta > Diptera > Scathophagidae > Cordilura > Cordilura impudica. The sequence goes on along the minus strand of OY821518.1, from coordinate 284,282,734 downwards.
TTAAATGTTGGTATCAAAAATTATGTTCGACATCAAATATTTCTGTGGCATATTTCTTATTTACCATCTCTCAATTTTCAATTCAGATTTTGTGTTTGACATAGGGAAATAAACTTCCAACTTAAATTCAAAAATATGTGATCGGAGTTCAAATCTTGGAATGAAATATTTATGTCTTACCATCAGCCAACCTTTATATCGGCTGTTAAGATTGAACGAGAGAAAGAAATCTTATTATGACGTATAATTTTCTATAATATTTTCTGTGCTTAATGGACAAGTATGTCAATTTTTTCTTACCGTCTGGCAAATTAAAAAAAGATTTTTTTGATATTTAGATTAAGTTATTATGAAGAAAAATTGTGTCAATTTCTATGTCATATAAATAGTCAAATTTATGGTGTAATTCAAAATATTTGAGTGTCAAATTTCTTATATTCACTTTATCTTTAATTAGAACAATATACAACTGAAATTTCGTATATATTTAATAAGTCAAATTTCATGTCTTGTCATTTTTATAATGAGTTCGTGCTGATGTTTGCAACTACCAGAAATATTTCTTCTAGACCCACCTTTTATTATGCCGATCAACTCAGAATCACTTTCCGAATCGATTTAACAAGTCCGATTGTCTGTCTGTCTATCTGCCTGTTTGTCCGTCTGTCCGTCATATGTACAGATTATGTTTTTTAAGAAATTTTCTATATAAGATTTTGTTGTTCATAGGCCGATTGGTATTGGAATTTGCAAAAGCCTCTGGATGTTCAGACCTTGCTCACATGCAAATGACCCCTATGACATCGTCTTAAGTTGCGCTAAGATCCAGTCGGGCTAGACTGATTATAACTCTCTGATAATAACAAAGATAATAATAAGAAAGATTTTGGTTAATTTGAAGGATTTTGTTAGACAAGGAAATATATTTTTGTTTTTCGTTTCGTTACAGGGCCACTAGTAGATTGCTTATTGTGTCAAATTTCATGGCAATAAAATTGAACGTATTACAATAGGTTTTATTTATTTTTAAGTAAAGTTTTTGAACATATTGGCACTTTTGGTAAGCCAACTTTAAACAGATTTCAAGTTCAATCGTTAAAATCATGACCGACAAGGTAGCTTAAATGGCAAATCAAAATTTTGCAGGAAAAGTTTTAGAAATTATCGGTACTTTATCCTTAGTATGCAAACACATGTGCACTTAATCTAAAAATGCCTTGGCGCCTATGAAATTAAGATAGACGATGCAAATGATCGTAACTAATCGATTTTCATAAAAAAAAAAACGAAAATCGTTAAGTTATTTTTGCGGTCAGCACTTAAAGTTTCAAATTTTTTGAAAAAAGAAAATCTTCAGTATTCAAATATTGATTTCAATTTCAACATTATTAAGTACTCTATCATCAGCAGAATCGTTTTGTCCTAACCACTCTTATTCAAAAGAAAATGTCAGCCCTTTTGGCGCCTTAACGGGTTTACAAGTTAAGAAACATATATGATGGACATACGGCATTTTCCTGAATGACTGTCTAGAATTAGTTTTAATGACTCTAGTGAAAATGAAATGAAAAATGTAATAAAAACAAATTAATGTATTTTCGTAATAAATTATTTAAAAATAGCATTTAAATTACCTCTAATAGTTTTTCTTTTAGCCAGGGAATATTTTCCATTTCAATTTCGAAACACATTAATGTGTTTTAAATTCAAATATAATTGAGTCACGTGATACGGTCGAACGTCACAAATTCAGTTCAATAAACTTAATGTATGCAGAAAATGAAACGAAACGTAATGCACAGAAAACTTGCGACTGCTACCAGAGCACCGTTACTACAATTTCCCTTAAGGCCTAAGACTGTCGCATATCTTTTTGCAATTTTTTTTTGGCAGTCACGTATTTTATTTACCCAAAAACTTTTTTTTATTATTTTTTTTTTTTTGCTTATACTGAAAAACATATTTAAATTGATTGTTTATAACCACTGCATATGATATGACAAGTAGACTCTATAAAAAGACTTAAGCATTTGGGTTACAAAATACTAAATTTGCATATTTCAAAGTTAGACAGAAATATTGTTTTTGTTATTATGGCTTTCTTGTTTGGCAAAAAGAAAAAAAAAATACTTTAAAACCTTGTTTTTTAATTTTGACTTAATAATTTGTTAATTCTGATTTAATCCACTGACTATGTGGTATTGAAGAAGGTACCTTTTCTTATATAAGTACTTTTTTTAAAGTAAATCTTTTAAAAAAAGCGATTTTTTTTGTATATAATAACGGGTGATTTTTTTGAGGTTAGGATTTTCATGCATTAGTATTTGACAGATCACGTGGGATTTCAGACATGGTGTCAAAGAGAAAGATGCTCAGTATGCTTTGACATTTCATCATGAATAGACTTACTAACGAGCAACGCTTGCAAATCATTGAATTTTATTACCAAAATCAGTGTTCGGTTCGAAATGTGTTTCGCGCTTTACGTCCGATTTATGGTCTACATAATCGACCAAGTGAGCAAACAATTAATGCGATTGTGACCAAGTTTCGCACTCAGTTTACTTTATTGGACATTAAACCAACCACACGAATGCGTACAGTGCGTACAGAAGCGAATATTGCGTCTGTTTCTGAGAGTGTTACTGAAGACCGTGAAATGTCGATTCGTCGCCGTTCGCAGCAATTGGGTTTGTGTTATTCGACCACATGGAAGATTTTACGCAAAGATCTTGGTGTAAAACCGTATAAAATACAGCTCGTGCAAGAACTGAAGCCGAACGATCTGCCACAACGTCTAATTTTCAGTGAATGGGCCCTAGAAAAGTTGGCAGAAAATCCGCTTTTTTATCGACAAATTTTGTTCAGCGATGAGGCTCATTTCTGGTTGAATGGCTTCGTAAATAAGCAAAATTGCCGTATTTGGAGTGAAGAGCAACCAGAAGCCGTTCAAGAACTGCCCATGCATCCCGAAAAATGCACTGTTTGGTGTGGTTTGTACGCTGGTGGAATCATTGGACCGTATTTTTTCAAAGATGCTGTTGGACGCAACGTTACGGTGAATGGCGATCGCTATCGTTCGATGCTAACAAACTTTTTGTTGCCAAAAATGGAAGAACTGAACTTGGTTGACATGTGGTTTCAACAAGATGGCGCTACATGCCACACAGCTCGCGATTCTATGGCCATTTTGAGGGAAAACTTCGGAGAACAATTCATCTCAAGAAATGGACCGGTAAGTTGGCCACCAAGATCATGCGATTTGACGCCTTTAGACTATTTTTTGTGGGGCTACGTCAAGTCTAAAGTCTACAGAAATAAGCCAGCAACTATTCCAGCTTTGGAAGACAACATTTCCGAAGAAATTCGGGCTATTCCGGCCGAAATGCTCGAAAAAGTTGCCCAAAATTGGACTTTCCGAATGGACCACCTAAGACGCAGCCGCGGTCAACATTTAAATGAAATTATCTTCAAAAAGTAAATGTCATGGACCAATCTAACGTTTCAAATAAAGAACCGATGAGATTTTGCAAATTTTATGCGTTTTTTTTTAAAAAAAAGTTATCAAGCTCTTAAAAAATCACCCGTTATAACTTAATATAAACATAACTTTCTCAAAAAAGCACATTTCTTTACATAAGCTCCTTTCCTTAAAAAGCTAACTTTTCATCAAAATTTAGCTCTTCTTAAAAAAGTAACTTTCTTAGGAAAGTACACTTGGAAAAGATTAAATTTTCATTAAACAGACGTCCTTCACCTTTTCTTAAAAAATTACATTTTCCTTAAAAATTGCCTACTCTAAAATAGTTCTTTTTTTAAAGTACATTTTCTTAAAAAAATTCCTTTTAATAAAAAAATAAATTTTCTTTAAAAAAAATACCCATTCTTAAAAAATACTTTCTCTTAAAAAAAGTACCTCTTCTTCAAAAAGTAAATTTTCTTAGAACAATATGTTTTCTTAAAAAGTACCTTTTCTTGAAAGGTACATTTTCTTAAAAACGAAGCACATTTACTTAAAAAATAACCTTTCCTAAGAAATTAAATTTTCTAAAAATAGTATCTTGTCTTAAAAAAGTAAATTTTCTTTAAAAAAAAGTTCATTTATTCTTCATTTATTCATGCTATTCTTAAAAAGTAGCATTTTAAAAAAGTACTTCGTTTTAAAAAAAGTTCGTTTTTTTAAATTATCTTTTTTTTTTTTTTTTTTAGAAAAAATCAATTTTCTTAATAAAATAAATTTTCATAAAAAAGTACGTTGTTTTTTTTAAAAAGTATTTCTTTTTCAAAAAGAAGTACCTATTCTTAAAAATGTACATTTTCTTACAAAAGTACCTTTTCTTAAAAAAGTGCCCTTTTCCTAAAAAAAATAAATAAATACATTTTCTTGAAAAAAGAAAATTTTTCTTAAAAAAATACATTTTCTTATAAAAAATGAATTTTCTCAAAGAAATACATTTTCTTAAAACGGGCCTTCTCTTTAAAAATACCATTTCTTAAAAAAGTGCATTTTCGTTAAAAACTACATCTTCTTTAAAAAGTACGTTTTGTTTAAAAATATAATCATTTTTCTTAAAAAAATACATTTTCTTAAAAAAGTAATTTTCTTAAAAAAGTGCCTTCTCTTTAAAAATACCATTTCTTAAAAAAGTGCATTTTCGTTAAAAACTACATCTTCTTTAAAAAGTACGTTTTGTTTAAAAATATAATCAGTTTTCTTAAAAAAATACATTTTCTTAAAAAAGTACCTTTTTTAAGAAGTGTCTTTTCTTAAAAAAGTACATTTTCTTAAAGTACTTTTCCTAAAAAATATACCTCTTCTTAAGAAAGTTCCTTTCCATTAAAAAATACCTTTTCTTAAAAAATGCCTTTTATTAAAAAAGTACCTTTCTTAAAAAAGTACTTTTTCTTCAAAAAGTACCTGTTCTTAAAAAAATAAATTTAAAAAAAAAAATAACTTGACGAAAAAGTCTTAAACTAACACCTTTTCTTAAAAAGTACATATTCTTAAAAAAGTACCTTTTTTTAAGAAGTGCCTTTTCTTAAAAAAGTACATTTTCTTAAAAAAGTACCTTTCTTAAAAAATATACCTTTTCTCAAAAAGTGCCTTTTATTAAAAAAGTACCTTTCTTAAAAAACTACTTTTTCTTAAGAAAATACCTGTTTTTTAAATAATACATTTTCTAAAAAAAATTAATTTTTTTACAAAAAAGTACATTTTCTTAGAAAGGTACATTGTCTAAACATATACCTTTACTTAAATAAAATGCACTTATCGAAGGTCGAAAAAAGTTAATAAAAACCTAACATATACCTTTACTAAAGAGTATCGTACATTTTCTAAAAAGTACCTTTCTTAAAAAAGTAGATTTTCATAAAAATTAAATATTTCGTAAACTAAGACCGTTTTTAAAAAAGTACATTAAAAGCGTATCTTTAAAAAAAAGTACCTTTTGTAAAAAATTGTCTTTTCTTAAAAAAGTAAATTTTAAAAAACTACCTTTTCTTAATAAAAGTACCTTAAAAATATTTTTTTTTCTTGGAAAAGTAGCGTTTCTTAAAAGGTACCTTTTCTTTAAAAAAAAATATATATATTCTTACCAAAATAAACGGTAAATATTCGATGTACGACTATTTTTAAACCGTTTATTATGTTTGCTAGCTCGAGCACTGGTCATCCATTAATATTTGTGGTTTTTGTTCACAATTTTTGGCGTGGCTCCCTCAATTGTTCAAACAATAAGATGTCTTGTTTTGCATAAATGGATAAAATATAATGTACTCGTGGCATAGAATTTTTTTAAAATAAGTTGAATCATTGAAAATGTCTCACTTGACAACAGCGCTTCTCAACAAAAACTCTTCATGGAATGCTTAATAAAAGTAGTTTATGTTATTTACAAGAAATAACCCCTTATTACTCATAATAATCTTTAACCTTTTTCCTGTTGAAAACTCTTTCATTTCCAAAAAAAAAAACGACTTCTAGACTATTAAGAAAACAACTGCAAAAGAACTATTGTCTTAATGTCAACAACACTTTAAATATTTGTTCTTATATTTCTGTATTTTCCCCCTTTTCGAAGAAAAAAAGAACTCAAAACCAAACAAAATATATATTATTTACTTAATTTCTTGGTGGTTGATTTCATTTTGATACTTCCACTTCAAAATTCAACCAAAAAAGCTCGTTCCTTTGCGCCAAATATTAGAAACAACGAGTATGTTAAGGAAACGGAAACGAAAACAATAAATACTTAAACCTAAGTTAATGAATAAAGAAAAAGTTTTGTTCACTTAACTCTGTCCCGGAATATTGCAGACGTTTGCGAAAAAGAGACTTTAGGTTAGAAAATTTACAGACAAACCAAATTTATAGTGGAAAACGAATTCGATCTCCATCAAATTCGTCAATTACTGCAACTGAATTTTTTGTTTTTTTCAGCCGAATTGCTGTTCTCTTAAGAAAAAAATGTTATTATTCAATTATATTTGCCTGTATTTGATATTGATTACATTTTTGTAAGATTCATTCGCAAAATCTACAAATTGTGAACTATTATTCGGATCAGAGGCAATATTGTTTTTAAGTTTTTATTTTATAACATTTTATTTTCTACTTGAATAAACTCAGTTATGTAGAAAGATGTCTTAAGACAATATTGTAGTTTTATGTTGCCAGTGTTGTCTATGTTTGGTTTTCTCTTCTATTGTTCTAATGTTGCTACATCATTTCCACATGACAGCCATATAGAGTAATGCGGTTTATATAGAGTTATGGCTCAGAGATAATCGTCTAAGAAAAGTTAATGAAGACATTTTGAAGTTTCGAAAAAGCAGTTGAAATGACTAAAGTTTGTTAAGCCATAATCGAGGAAAGATTTGAATGAAAACCCATAGCTTAAAAACTAATGTGAAAAAATATAATTTAATGGCACTTAATATTTTTTATTTTTAAATACAAAATGCCTGAAATTATAGTATAATGTTTAAACTATTTTTGAGGCCAAGAAGTAGGCAGCAATTTTTCTTAAAAATAAACCAAAATACAATTAAAGAATATCAAGAACTAATTTGAGATCTGATTCTTAAAGGAACTTGCTCTGCAAAATAAATTAATATTAAATTGAACAGTAAAATTTGCGATAAAAACTTCGAAGAAATTTTAGGAAGAAATTTTAAGAACTAGCAGCAATTTTTCTTAAAAATAAACCAAAATACAATTAAAGAAAATCAAGAACTAATTTGCAAAATAAATTAATATTAAATTGAACAGTAAAATTTGCCGTAAAAACTTCGAAGAAATTTTAAATATATATCCATAAATGTTGGCAACTCTCTCCCTATTTAAGTGGGTGAGTATCTTTCAATATTTCACAAATATTCCAAAGCAATACAACTGAATTCAAGGCCACTAAAAGTAATTGATTACTTCTATTTTTTGCTTCTTTCCTATTGACCTATCTAATCCTTTTTTATTTAATATTGTGGGTTCACTTGAACTTTGTGACAATGTCAATACAATATTTAAATATTAATTTTATTATGAATATTTTAACATATTTCTATATCTTTTTTCTTTGCAGGTAAATATTAATTTTTAAAGTCTTTTTGTATCATGTAAGTTTTTTTAAAACTATTATACCACTATACCTGTAAAAATTATAAAATTTTAATCCACGACACGATTATGCCCAGGAAGCGTTCTCACAGGCGCCCGAGCAAAGCTTTAAAAACTAGATCTTTTGGTTGCAAAGTCGATATATTTTATCTAAAAATAGTTTCAAAAGTATGGGTTAAATTAAAAAGGAGAATAAATTATAAAATAAAATAGAAGCGCTTTACAGAAAACTGATATATTTAAAATTAGCACTTAGGGTAAATGATGTTTTAATATTAAAAGTAGCGCTAGTTTCTGCATTGCAAATACTATGCAGGAATTTCTTCCTTAAGCTAATGTTTGTTTTGAAATGATTTTAGAGACGCTATGTAGGCACCCGAGCCAAACATTGATTTCATATATTCTGGCTTCATTTTACACAAATATGTACAACACCAACAATAATTTTGCAAATTTTTCTATACAAGGATGTAGCTGAAGATGTCTATTATTAATTTTGGAACAGGTTCTTCGATATTTTGTTGATATATTTTTGTTAAATAATGAAGATAATTTTTTTTTTAGTTAAAATTTTTTTTTATATTTCTGGTAATCTTTTGGGCATGCCCCTTGTCTTCTTTAAATAAACATAAGAGATTCCAAAATTTATATTTCCCATTTTATTTTGGATTACTTTTCTTAAAAAAAAAACTTGTTCCCTTTGAAAAATACATTTTTTTAAAGTACCGCTTCTTAAAAACGTACCTCTCTTAAAAAGTACATTTTTCACAAAAGAACATGGATATTCTATAAAAAAAATTTGCAAAAAAGGACCTTTTCTTGAAATAGCAAGACCGAGTTTTTGGGAGGCAAGTTAAACTAAGTTTAATTAACCACGCATTTTAAAAGACTAGAAAATTTTCTTAAAAAAATGGATATTCTTAAAAAAGTACCTTTTCTTAAAAAGTACCTTTTGTTAAAAAAGTAATTTTTTTTAAAATAACTTATCTGAAAAAGTACCTTTTCTTAAAAAAGTAAATTTTCTTGATAAAGTAAATATTCTTGAAAAAGTTCCTTGCCTTAAAAAAGTACCATGCCGTAAAAAGTAACTTCTCATACAAAAGTAAGTTTTCTTAAAAAAATACCTTTTCATAAAAAAGGAGATGATTTTCTTAAAAAAGCAAATTTTTTTAAGAAAGTAAAATTGCTGAGAATAGTACTTTTCTTACAAAAGTATTTATCATAAATGGTACATTTTCTTAAAAAAGTACTTTTTCTTAAAAAGTACAAGGACTTTCTCTTAAAAAAGTATTTTTTTTTTTTATAGAGTACCTTTTTATAAAAAAGTACATTTACTTAAAAAGTAAATTTTTTTTAAATAATGCATTTTCTTAATAAAGTACGCCTTTAGAAAATAGCACATTTTCTTAATGAAGTACCTTTTCTGAAAAAAGTTTCTGGTCTTAAAAAAAAGTACCATGTCTTAAAAATTATGTTTTCTTAAAAAAATACCTTTTCCTTAACAAGTGCAGATTCTTAAAAAAGTACCGTTTCGTGAAAAGTAAATTTTCTTAAAAAGTACATTTTCTTAAAAAAGGAAATTTTCTTAAAAAAAATTTTTCTGAAAACATTACCTTTTTTTTAAAAAGTACCTTTTCTTAAAAAATTACCTTTTCTTAAAAAAAAATACCTTTTCTTAAAAAATTACCTTTTCTTAAAAAAAAATACCTTTTCTTAAAAAATTGCTTGTCTTAAAAAGTAAGTTTTCTTCAAAAAGTTACCTTTTCCTAAAAAAGGAGATACTCCTAAAAAAATAAATTTTCGTAAGTAAATTTGCTTACAATAGTACATTTCTTAAAAAAGTACATTTCTTAAATAAGTACCTTTTCTTTAAAAAACTGCCTTTTGTAGAAATAGTACTTTTTCTTAGAAAAGTACATATTCTTAAGAAAGGACTTTCTCTTAAAGAAATATTTCGTTATAGAAAAGTACATTTTCTTAAAAAGTATCTTTTCTTGGAACAGTGCCTTTTCTTAATAAAGCACTTTTTCATAAAAAAGTACATATTCTGAAAAAATTGTCTTTTGTAAAAGGTACCTTTTCTTAAAAAATAACATATTCTTAAAAACCAACCTTTTCTTAAAAAAGTATCTTTTCTGAAAAAATTTCTTGTCTTAAAAAAGTACCATGTCTTAAAAAGTAACTTCTACAAAGGTATGTTTTCTTAAAAAAATACATTTTCTTAAGTACATTTTCTTTAAAAATTGTATTTCTTAAAAAATAGTTAAAAAGATAATTTTTCCTATAAAAGTGCCGTCTCTTAAAAAATTGTCAAATTTTCTTAAGAAAGGGCTTTCTCTTAAAAGAGTGTTTTTTCATAAAAAAGTATGTTTTCATCAAAAGTATCTTTCCTTAAAAAATATCTTCGCTTAAAAAGTATATTTTCTTATAAAAGTATATTTTCTTGAAAAAATTACACTCCCTTAAAAAAGTGCCTTTTCTGAAATAAGTACATTTTCTGAAAAAATTACCTTTTCTTAACCATACATATTTTTCCATTAGTACCGTTTCTTCAAAAAATATTCTTGAAAAAGTATATTTCCTAAAAAAATTCAATTTTCATAAAAAAGTATAGTTTCTTAAAAAAGTAATTTTTTTAAAAAGGTACTTTTTGGGAATCAAAGTACCAAAAGTATTCAATTGCAATTGAAGTAATTCCTATAAGTTGCATTATTAAATATATTTTCATATAATTCCCTAAAGTATGCTTTAATTTGTATTTAATATGTTACCTTTTAAATATGCTTCCTTTATGGTAACATAAACATAATTTTCTGTATCTCTTGAAAATTACATCATGTAATTCTTTTTCTATCTGCTGTTATAAAAATTCACTTAAAAAAGTACAACAATGAAAATCGTTACACAAAATTTCTTATCACCATGGTACACAACCAGACGGCAAACGTCACAGTCGCTGTAGTTTTGTTTAGAGAATATCTTAAGGCAAAATCAGATTTTCAAGATTTTTTTCCATCTTAAAAAGATTTATTTTTATTTATTTTTAGTTTTATTTAACATTTCTTCTTACATATAGGAACACATGTACATGTACACATACATACAGGCTCCACCAAATTGTCTTGAGAGACTTTGGATTTACAATGGAAAATGCTGTAAAAAATTTAACATGATAATACGGTAGTTTTCTTATATACTGAGAATAACTTTTCGAGAAATTCAGTAAACAGTATTATTTTTAACGATAGAACATTAAAACCTGTAGGATATAAAAGAAAATATTATAAAATTTATGCAACTATAAATGAAAAAATATCTTTCTGGGAGAGTAAATTTTGTGGACTGTAGATATTGTGTTTCATTTATATTTGTTATGATTTAACATAACCCAACTAGAGTTTTTAGAGGATACAAAATTACGCTGGAACAAATTTTCTCAAAAGATTAGGAATCTGTTTTCGGAGTTAGAAATGAGCCTTCTTAAAAAAAATTATGAGAAGGAAAAAATGATAACAAGTGCTGTTCACTGGCAATAATTTAAGAACATCTTCGAGGATTTAAAAAACATATATTTTTATATATTTTTTTTTTTATATTTATATCCGAAGATTCATATTTTACTCAAAAAGAAAAAGCGTTTTCTCAAGAACAACTTCAATTAAACTTACAATTTTAGTCCGAATATTTACTATGCAAATACCTGGATATAACGGCCAGGAACACAGGGTTCATGGTACGCATGGACACATTGAAAAGTCATAACGTCCTTAATTGGTATGATATCTGTTGGTAAAATGCTTTTACAACACTTTCGGCACACGTTGGCGTAGATAATAATTGGCCAATTATATTTTATTGCAGCTTTGTTGATAAAAAAGACAAAAATACGGGTACATTTATTGTCCATTTGATAAAAAATTCGTTTGAGAGGAATTTATAATGAAAGAGAATAAATAAAAAATCTTTTATTAGACCGCATGTCCACTGGAAGCAATTAATAGACTTCATAGAGGATTAAAAAAATATAATTGTTTTGCGCGACTAAAAAAATATTTTCTAAAAAACAACTTTTTGATTTAAAAAGTATCGGAAAACTTCAATTGGATTCAGAATTTTATTTGGAAACTATATAACCTCAAACCAGCGATATTTTGGAAAGCACTTTGATAAAAAAAATATATTTTTTCTGAATTTTAATTAGTCTTCCAATTGACTAAGAATAATTTAAGAAATTTTCAAAAATTTATTTCTAAAGTTATTTATTACTCTGAAGAAAAGCATTTCCCGAAGAACAACTTTTTGATTTAATTTTTGGAAGTTAAAAAAATGTTGACCTTTATTTCCTGTTTAAATTTTTATTCCGACGACTCATATTTTACTTCCAAAAAAGCGTTTTCGGACAGAGAACTTTTTATTCCATATGTCCGTCGATACTCCAACATGCAGAGGTTATATAATAGTTTGTCATTCCGTTTGTAAAGCAGCGAAAAATGTATTAGCGACGCCGAAAAGTATACATATATTCTTCATCCTTACAATAACTCGAGTCGATGTAGTGATGTCTGTCTGTCCGTCCCTCCGTATGTCTGTCTGTCCTTCTGTCTATTTAAATCACGCTCATGTACAAAATAAACCATTTACCTGGGTAAATGTAGGCATCATTGTGCCAAGATATGACCTAAAGAATGGGTCACCTCTAAAAAAATGTAATTCGGACTAAATATAAATGTCGAATAATTGACATTGCAATTATAATTTCATTCGCAAACACTCATTTATTTAATAAACATTTCGATTCTGAGTTTCTTTTTGAACGATTTAATATATTTCCAAATTCTAATATTTCATGCCAAAAAGGAGTTTTCGGAGGAAAACTGTTTTTTCAAAAATTTTCGTAATAATCAAAATTTTTCTAAAGACTCATATTTTATTGTCAAAACGAGTGTTTTTGAACTGAGAATTTTTTATTCCAAAATATGTCCAGTAATCAAAATTACCATTCCGAATTTCATTTCCATGATCTTTGTATTTTGAAAGACTCATATTTTACCGCCAAAAAGGAACGTTGTCGGACTCAAAACTTTCATTCCAAAATATTTCGATTCAGAGTTTTATTTTGAATGATTTTAGCTATTTCCAAACACTCATATTTTTCAATTAACATTTCGATTCGAAATTTCACTTTCAATCATTTAATTTTTCCCAAATTGGAATATTTCACTGGAAAAAAGAGCGTTTTCGGACGAAAAGTTCTTATATAATTTTTTTTTTTTTTAGAATTATTAACATTTTTCCAAGGAATCATATTACACTAAAAAAATCATGTGAGTCCGTTCACAGGGGAGATGTGTAAACATCTATTAATGAAAGATTTATTATGACACTTTTAAAATCAAACAGAAAGCGTCATCTATGTATTACTTATAGCAATCATAAATAAAGATATTTATTATTATTTATTATTTCAACCGGTTAATTTTTAATTTTTCGTTTTTTATTTTTCGTTTTTTATTTTTAATTTCTGTTGTTTTATTTTAAATTTTTTCATTTTTCGTTTTTCATTTTTTTTAATTTCCCTTTTTTCATTTTTCATTTTTTATTTTTCTTTTTTCTTTTTAATTTTTTTAATTTTTAATTTTTAATTTTTAATTTTTAATTTTTAATTTTTAATTTTTAATTTTTAATTTTTAATTTTTAATTTTTAATTTTTAATTTTTAATTTTTAATTTTTAATTTTTAATTTTTAATTTTTAATTTTTAATTTTTAATTTTTAATTTTTAATTTTTAATTTTTAATTTTTAATTTTTAATTTTTAATTTTTAATTTTTAATTTTTAATTTTTAATTTTTAATTTTTAATGTTTAATTTTTAATTTTTAATTTTTAATTTTTAATTTTTAATTTTTAATTTTTAATTTTTAATTTTTATTTTTTAATTTTTAATTTTTAATTTTTAATTTTTCATTTTTAATTTTTAATTTTTAATTTTTAATTTTTAATTTTTAATTTTTAATTTTTAATTTTTAATTTTTAATTTTTAATTTTTAATTTTTAATTTTTAATTTTTAATTTTTAATTTTTAATTTTTAATTTTTAATTTTTAATTTTTAATTTTTAATTTTTAATTTTTAATTTTTAATTTTTAATTTTTAATTTTTAATTTTTAATTTTTAATTTTTAATTTTTAATTTTTAATTTTTAATTTTTAATTTTTAATTTTTAATTTTTAATCTTTAATTTTTAATTTTTAATTTTTAATTTTTAATTTTTAATTTTTAATTTTTAATTTTTAATTTTTAATTTTTAATTTTTAATTTTTAATTTTTAATTTTTAATTTTTAATTTTTAATTTTTAATTTTTAATTTTTAATTTTTAATTTTTAATTTTTAATTTTTAATTTTTAATTTTTAATTTTTAATTTTTAATTTTTAATTTTTAATTTTTAATTTTTAATTTTTAATTTTTAATTTTTAATTTTTAATTTTTAATTTTTAATTTTTAATTTTTAATTTTTAATTTTTAATTTTTAATTTTTAATTTTTATTTTTTAATTTTTAATTTTTAATTTTTAATTTTTAATTTTTAATTTTTAATTTTTAATTTTTAATTTTTAATTTTTAATTTTTAATTTTTAATTTTTAATTTTTAATTTTTAATTTTTAATTTTTAATTTTTAATTTTTAATTTTTAATTTTTAATTTTTAGTTTTTAATTTTTAATTTTTAATTTTTAATTTTTAATTTTTAATTTTTAATTTTTAATTTTTAATTTTTAATTTTTAATTTTTAATTTTTAATTTTTAATTTTTAATTTTTAATTTTTAATTTTAAATTTTTAATTTTTAATTTTTAATTTTTAATTTTTAATTTTTAATTTTTAATTTTTAATTTTTAATTTTTAATTTTTAATTTTTAATTTTTAATTTTTTAGTTTTAATTTTTAATTTTTAATTTTTAATTTTTAATTTTTAATTTTTAATTTTTAATTTTTAATTTTTAATTTTTAATTTTTAATTTTTAATTTTTAATTTTTAATTTTTAATTTTTAATTTTTAATTTTAAATTTTTAATTTTTAATTTTTAATTTTTAATTTTTAATTTTTAATTTTTAATTTTTAATTTTTAATTTTTAATTTTTAATTTTTAATTTTTAATTTTTAATTTTTAATTTTTAATTTTTTATTTTTAATTTTTAATTTTTAATTTTTAATTTTTAATTTTAAATTTTTAATTTATAATTTTAAATTTTTAATTTTTAGTTTTTAGTTTTTAATTTTTAATTTTTCGTTTCTCATTTTTCATTTTTCGTTTTTATTTTTCATTTTTATTTTTAATTTTTAAACTCTTTCTTTTAACTATATTCTCTGTCTGCCGTGGGTGGACCCCATTCCCCCTCATCCAATTGATCTGAAACTTGTTCTAAAACCCATTTCCCCTATCCAATCGATCTGAAACTTGGTCGATAGACTTGCTGGGAAAAAAGATTAACTTTGACATAGTCACGCACAGAATATTTCAATTTTAATAATTTATCCCAAAAAAGGTATGTTTTCGGACTAAAAATTTTTTGCTGATAAATGTGTCAAATAATAAACATTTCGTTTCAGAATTTAAATTTGAATGGTTTTATTTATTTCCAAATACTCATATTTTACTCTAAGTAAATAGCGTGTCCAATAATTAAAATTACAATTCAGAATTTAGATTTTACTTCCAAAAAGAGTGTTTTGGGTAAAATTTGTCGAATAATCATCATCTCTCCAAAGACTCATATTTTATTAACAAAAAGGAGCATTTTCGCCATGAAAACTTTTTATTCCAAAATATGTCGAATAATCGTCATTTCGATTCAGACTATCATTTTCAATGATTTCTTTTTTATTTCGAAATATTCATATTTTCTCCAAATAAAGTGCAATTTCGGACTAAAAACTTTTTATTCCAAAATATGTATGTCGAATAATCAACATTTCCATTCAGGATTTCATTTTGAATGATTTTAGTTATTTACAATTTTTTTTTTTTAGAATAATTAACATATTTCCAAAGAATGCAATTTTAATCCAAAAAAGAGCTTTTTTAGATTGAAAAATTTTTATAAAAAATATGTCGAATAATCAACACTTGGATTTAGAATTTCAATTTGAATGATCTTGTATATTTCTAGACACACATTTTTACTCTTAAAAAAGAGCGTTTTCGGGCTGAAAACTTGTTGTTCCAAATTGTACCGAATAAAATCAACTTTTCGATTCAAAATTCATTTTGAATGATTTTGAACAGTTCGAAGCACTCATATTTTTTAATTAACATTTCGATTCAGAATTTCAATTTAAATGATTTAATATATTTCCTACTCCCTACTCTACTCCCAAAAAGAGCATTTTCGAATTGAAAACTTTTTATTCCAAAATATATCGATTAATCAATATTTCGATTCAAAATTTAATTTGAAATGATTTTATATTTTTCCAACGACTAAATAAAATACCCAAAAAGTGCGTTTTTGGGCTAAACACTTTTTGCTAATAAATGTGTCGAATAATAAACATTTTGATTCAAAATTTAATATAAATGATTTTATGTATTTCCAAACTCAAGTATTTTATTCCCAAATAGCGTTTTCGGACGAAAAATTTTTATTAAAAAGTTTGTAGAATAATCAAAATTTTTCTTAAGACTCATATTTTACTATACCAAAAGGGAGCGATTTTGGACTGAAAAGTTTTTATTCAAATATACGATGAATAATTAACATTTCGTTTTACAACCTTATTTTGAATGATTTTATATATTTTCGAGACTCAGATTTTATTCCGAAAAAAACGTCTTTCAGATTGACAAGATTTTATACTAAAATATGTCGAATAATCAACATTTCGATTCAGAATTTAATTTAATGATTTTATATATTTCCAATATATATTGCAATGATTTTATTTTCCCCCCAAAAAAAGGAGCGTTCGGACTGCAAATTTTATGTTCTCAAATATAACGAATAGTTAACATCTCGATTCAAAATTTCATGTTAAATGATGTTAAATATTTCCTAACACTCATATATTTTAACTTACTTTTCGATTCAGATTTTTATTTTGAATGATTAGATTTATTTCCAAAAATATATATTTTATTCCAAAAAGAGCATTTTTGGACTGAAAAAAAAAAATTTTTTTTTTTAATTCATCTTTATGTATTGAATCGTCACATAGGTTTGTGAACTAAAAATAAGTTATTCAAATATTAAAACTAAAACTTAAATATTAAATCCAGCCAGTGCCAGACAAAATTTAATTTATTCCATATACATATGTAATCTAAAGAAAAAATTGTTTCATCCAATGCGATCAGCAGTCTCCCTCCTTCTTAAGCGTTGGTGGATACGATTGTTGATTAAGTTACGTGCTAGAGGATTCGGGTGAGACTCTAGCTTTTCCAAATAGTTTGCACTATATCTAGTGATTTCGTACTTTACTAGAGAAACATTTAAGTCTTTGTGCAAATGTGAGTTTCTTACGTACCATGGTGCGCCTGTAATCATTCTCAAAATCTTGTTTTGGCATCTTTGTATTCTTTCTGTGTTTGAAGCTGAGGCTGTGCCCCTTAACTACATACCATAGCACCAAATGGGTTTGAAAATCGAGTTATAAATCAAGAGCTAACAATCGAGACTTAACTTTGAGTTCCTGCCAATTAGCCATGTCAATTGGACTAATTTCAATTTTATTTGTGTCAATTTAGCGTCTATATGGCTTTTCCAGGTAAGTCAGCGATCAAGATGTAGTCCGAGATATTTAACAGAGGATTGTTGAGGTATAGACTGGTTCCTAATTCGAATTTGAGGGCAAGTCTCCCTTCTTAGGGTAAAAGTTACGTGGATACACTTTTGTTCATTTACTTTAATCCTCCACATATCTAGCCAATTTTCCACCTCTTCAATATGGCTCTGTAAAAGAAGAGATGCTGTTGAAGGGTTTTCTTGTACGCTTAAAATTGCAGTATCATCCGCAAAAGTCGACGCAAGTGTGTTTTCATTTGTTGGCATGTCTGATTTGTAAAGGACGTACAGAAGCGGGCCCAAGATACAACCTTGTGGTACACCAGCATGAATTGTCTGTGGAGGGCTCACAAAGCTCTCTCTTATAGAGAATTTTCTATTAATTATATAGCTCTCCATTAGCTTATGTGTGTTTGGGGGTAACAACTGTTTAACTTTATAGAGGAGTCCCTCGTGCCAAACTCGGTAGAGGGCTTGCGAGACGTCTATAAAAAGTGCAGATCAGTACTTTTTCTCTTCAAAAGCTCTTCTTATGGCACTTACAATTCTGTGAACTTGCTCAGTGGTGCTGGGTTTTCGTCTGAAACCGAATTGATATGCTGGAATGACATTTTGATCTACGGATATTGTAAGTTTGTTTATCAAAATTCTCTCGAATAATTTTGACAAGTTGGACAGTAAACTTATTGGTCTATACGAATCGACCTTTGTGTGATCTTTACCTGGTTTAGGTATCATTGTAACGAGTGAAACTTTCCAGTCTGGGGGAAAATGTTCAAGGCGTAAAATAAACGGAATTATTCTTAGTGCTATTCGGGGTAACTCCGAAAGCATTTTATTACTGATCCCATCGATCCCCGATGCATTTTTGTTGGTTTAAATCAACAATAGCCTTTTCGACCTCTCGATCTCAAAACGAAGGGACACTGCTCTATGCTGTGAAGTAACAGGTGACAACTCATCAACAGAAGTAGGGGTTATATTTGGAGTAAAAACTTTTTTTAGATGTCCCACAAACAGATCTCCATTCTCTTTGTCACTCCTAGCACTTTCCTTTCTTAGAGGAGGCTTACATACAACAGGTCCTTTAAGATTTTTAATCAGTTTTTTCTGTTGGATCCAGTTTTTCAAGATAACTTTTCAATTTAGCATTTCTTTGTGTTTCAAGCAGTTTCCGTAGGTTTTTCGTGCATTCTTTCAAAGGTTGCTTAAATTGAGGAGATCTGTGCAGTTGCCACTCTCTTCGAATTCTTCTTTTTTCACCTAATAGCCTTTCAAATTCTACAGAAGTAGTTCCATATAGCCTGGTGTGACGAGGAGGTTTAGTAACAAGTTGGGCAGCTAGTTTGAGGTTTTGTTCGAAGTTAACAATCGAGAGGTCAATATCATATGGTGTTCTTAGCGGAAAGCTTTCTGTGCAATGGGTACTAAGAAACTTTTTGTATTTTAGCCAATCAATATTACTTCAAAGCGTTAAATCACCAGATCGGGACACAATTTTTTGGGGGTTAGAAATAGTAACAGTAACTGGTCTGTGGTCACACGAGAGTTCCAATGAAGATTCTACATGCACAAGTTCTTTTGAGATGTTCTTCGTTAATCCGAAATCGATCAAATCGGGAATTTTTTGCCCATCTGTTGGCCAGTACGTTGGTTCTCCGCTTTAGACCACATCCATACCCATTTTAGAAATTGTGTTGAACAAAACACGACCCTTCGGGGAAATAAGTCGTGACCCCCAGAATGTATGCTTGGCATTAAAATCGCCAGCAACTATGAAACGAGGGCCTAGTGATATAAAAAAACTTCTATATTGATTTTCTGATATAGAAAACCTTGGGGGAGAATATATTAATGAAATCACTGGGCTGTTTCCAAGTTCTTCAAAGCAAATAGTAGTAGCTAAAAGTAGCTTAATCTGTATTTAATTAGGATAGCTGAGCCACCACATGCTCTACCTCTTGGATCCTTAGTATCATACAAGGTGTATCCGCGCAGTGAAAAGAGACTCCTACGAGTCAAGTGAGTTTCAGAGATAAGCAAAATATCAATTTGATTGTCTCTAAGAAAATGATCAAGTTCGTCTTTATGTTGGCTTAAGCCGTTTGCGTTCCAGAAATATATTTTCAAACAGTTTATGGTCTGCTTAGCATAGCTTGCAATATCATGGATTGCCTTTTCGTCAGCTCTTGCATTATGTTGTTCATAGCGTTCGTGAATGTATTTTTCGTTTGAATAAGAGTATCGAGGGTCGACTCAAGTTTACTTTTTTATTCGGAGGATCGCATTCTAAATTTGTTACGGCGGGGTGTGAACGTACAACATTAGCATATGATTGAATATTTTGCGGATAGTCTGTATTAATTGGATAATTTCTAGGAGCAGCTGTGTTAATATTTGATGATTGAGGGTAAATTGTTTTCGATATGGGTGAAGCATGTTTCTTATATATCGCAGAGTAAACTGGGCAGCCCCTGTAATTTGTGGTGTGGTTTTTATCACAGTTGCTACACTTTTTTTCCTTATCATCTGTTTTTGGTTTGTCACTTGTCAGACTCGTAATATGCAACTCACCACAAACGACACATACTGGTGATAGCTTGCAGTATGCCCTAGTATGCCCGAACTCCTGGCCGTTTAAGGATTATTAAATTATAATAATAAAAAAACTTTTCTGATTATTCAATTAATTTTTCTTTTCGCTGGGACTTTTTCTTTAAGATTTTTGCAAAATGTCTTTATTTTATTATTAACAAATATAAACAAGTAAGAAAATTATAGTCGGTCTAGACCGACTATACGATACCCTATACCATGCGTTCAGAAACCCTATCTCTTAGGCCCAACTAACTGGACATAGAAAATAAGCAAAAACCAAATTTGAGTGGGATTTTTATTAATTTTTTTGGTTGCAGATATGAAAAATTTCATATCGGATGCTATATCTATATGGGGACTAGGTCAAAAATGGACCAATCCTGATCATGTTTGGTAAAGTCTCTTGTATTTTGCAAAAATATATACAAACAAAATTTGAGAAGAATCAGTGCAATATTTTTGTTTTTAATAGATTTAAGTGAAGATCGGGAAGCAGTCTATATGGGGCCAAAGAGATCATTTTTGGACTACTCATTAATGGATGTAATGAACGCATACAAACTCAATTTGAATAAGATCTATATGACAATTTGGATCTTATGGCAATTTATGTCGATTTCATAGGGGTAATTTGTATGGGGGCTAGGTCTGAACATGGACCGATTCTCACCAATTTCAATAGCGTTCATCCCATGGCCGATAAAAGCTTATGTACCAAATTTCATCAAAATACATTCATATTTGCGACCTGCAGTTTGATTACAAGCTTTACATGGACACACAGACGGACGGACGGACGGACGGACGGACATTGTTAAATCAACTCAGAAAGTGATTCTGATTCGATCGATATAATTAAAGATGGGTCTAGGTCAAATATTTTTGGTTGTTACAAACAGCAGCACAAAGTCATTATACCCAAACCACATAGTGGTATAGGGTATAAAAAGCATAACTGCATATTCCTATTTTTCTTTTCCATTACAATAATGCAGTACATATTCTAGCCATTTTATTTATGTTCTACCCATAAATAATTCCAAAACATACCTCCCTGGAATTGACCATAAACACATTTTCTACATTGTTTTTTTTTTTGCTGTGGTTCTTGCAATTTTTCCCCATTTCAATATATCGACAGTCAATGTAAAACTGAAAAAACGACAGCAACCCAAAAACTTTACAGCTGAAAAACGAACATTTTACCTGTGTTCACATCCTTCTGGATTTGCATAACACGTTGTATGTGTTTTAAAGTCATTCAATATCCGTATATATTTAAATTATTGTCATCTGGGGGGTTATTCTCATAGTCTACACAAAACTAAAAAAAAAAAAAAGAATGAACACTTGATTGAATACAATAAAATGCTGCTAAAACATTTTAGAATAATAAATTTTAATGGAAATTTCTAGGGTTTTTATCGAAATGAAAGTTTCTTTACCTACCGATATGGTAATTTATGGCTTTTTGATAAATTAGATGATTTAAATTTACGAGAGTAGGTAAATACCACTGCATGCGTTGGGAGGCTTTAACAAATTTAAATTGTCGAAATTATAAAAAAAAAAATTGTATTGAATCTATAGAAAATTAATGTAGTGTTCGAATGGAATATTACGAAGGTCGACTAATAAGTAGTTCGCCCAATTTAAATATTTGCAGAATACTATGATTAATTTATTAAATATAATGCTTCAAAGATGGCTAAGTCTTACCTGGTCTCTTATACACATTTTCTCTCAAATATCATGAAACAAAAGCCCTTATTCCAGCATTTGTATAAAAAGTAGCTGACTTTTTTCGTGTAGAATTTCGCCCAATCTAGAATTTTTAGCAGAATACTGAGAAACCTAAAGTGAGTAGTCTCTTTATATGTGGATGTTGAAGGATAACAAATCTTTTAGGAAAAAATTCTGAAAATTGACATTAAAATTTCAAACACGGGCGTACTTATTTTCAAGCACTCGTATGTAAAGAAGTTTATCTTTTTTTCGAGTAATAGTCAGAATGCATTTAAGAAATAAATGCAATTAAAAAATAATAATAAAAAAAAAATTTATAAAAATAATAATTAAAAAAAAGGCATTTACTTTGTTTGAATTAGAATTTAATTGAACAAATTTTGAAGCATATTTTATGGATTAAAAATACTGTGTTTTTTGTTTAAATGTGGCCTACTTTTCGGCTTATTAAAAAGTTTTAATGGCTCTTCACTTCAATGCCATTTAATTTGTTTCAAATAAAATTTAATTGAACTAAATTTGAAGCTTATTGTATGGGTTAATTAATATTCGCCTTCAAATTGCAATTATTATCAGTTTATGAGAATTATTTATAAGTTTATGAGACTCTGAAATGATTTTAATTGTCCTGCACTTCAATGACATTTAAAATGTTTGAAATAAAATTTAATTAGACTAATTTTGCATCATATTTTGTGGATTAACTGTATTGTTTTTTGTTGTTGTTGTTAAAATTTCTTGTTTTCTACTTCATTCCAATTGAATATCGAAGTATGTGAGATTATGAAATAGTTTTGATTGTCCTTCACTTCAATTTTGTTTCAAACAAAATTCAATTGATCAGAATTTAAAAGCATATTTTATGGATTAGTTAAAATTTGTTGCTGCCTATCTTTTGGCCTTTTATTGCAATTAATAAAGAGTATATAATATTATGAAATAGTTTTAATTGTTCTTCACTTCAATGGCATTTAATTTGTTTCAAATAAAATTTGAATGAAGAAAATTTAAAGCATATTTTATGGATTAATTAAAATTTCTTATTGCCTATCTTTCTGCTTTCTATTGCAATTAATATCAAAGTTTGTGAGACTATGAAATAATTTTAATTGTCCTTCACTTCAAATAATATTTAATTGGGAAAATTTTGAAGCGTATTTTGTGGATTAACTATATTGTTTTTTGTTGCTGTTGTTGTTGTTAAAATTTCAAAGTACAGGTAGACCTCGCTTAACACGGGGGTTACGTTCACCGTGTTAAGCGAAACCGTGTTAAGTGAAACAAAAAATCAGTACAAAAAGTGGGGTTCCGTTCCACGATATCAAAAAATACATCAAAAGCCGTTTATTGTACTTTTCAGTAATTTTAATTTTAGTTATAACTAAAAAAATCAACAAAAACTGATTTTCCTTCAAAAGTATAGTTGTTTGTATAATTAAACAAATTAACAAACTTAAAAAAATAAAGTAACTAACAGAATTCAAAATTTATCAAAACACAATCATGCTATTCAAATCTGTTCTTCATCACTGTTTATGGTCAATCGTGCGGCTTCTGAGGTGCATCCATTTGGGGCTGTTTTTAAAAAAAATGTGTTAGTTTTGACTGTTTGTTTGACAGTTTTTTTTTTCAGAGTTCAGAAAAAAACACACACTGAATAAAAACTCGTACATATATGTAAACAAACATAACTTAGACCAACACACACATATTTTTATTTTCATATCAATTATGTTTGTTTTTAAAATTTCTTCGGTGCCAAACACAATCATGACTTGTGTTCGTTTTAATATTTCGTTATTTACGCGAACATTTTTCTATCACGTACTTTTTGTTTCGAACACACATAAACCACACAGATTCGAGTGTTGCTTTATTTGAAGTTCGTGTTCTGGTACGTGTACTAAAAAAAAAATAGAACATGTACAATAAGCAGGTTCGAGTTCAGTTATATTTTAAGTCGTGTTCTGGCTCGTGTACTAAGAAAAAACAGAACATGTACAATAAACAGGTTCGAGTTCAGTTATATTTTAAGTCGTGTTCTGGCTCGTGTACTAAGAAAAAATAGAACATGTACAATAAACAGGTTCGAGTTCAGTTATATTTTAAGTCATGTTCTGGCTCGTGTACTAAGAAAAAATAGAACATGTACAATAAACAGTTCGAGTTCAGTTATATTTTAAATTCGTGTTCTTGCTCGTGTACTGCGAAAAATTGAAACATCAATTCGCGATCTGATACACCCCGATAAAAACGACAATAATTGTTTCAACCAAATTTATTAAAATTTTATTGACCCTTTTTTATGACTTACGTTACAATTGCTTGCAAGTGTTACAATTTCACGCAATTGATTTTGCAATAAATAGCGAGTGCGTGCGTCATTTATTCATTAAAAGTGGTTCAGTTTTCGTTAGATCGTGATCTATAAGTGTACTGTGTTATTGTGTAAATTGCAAATATTTTGTGAAAATTAAAAAAATTGGAAAGCAGAAGCAGAAATAATAATAACAGGAATAAGTTTTGCTATAAAAAATACGCAACTTTTAATAGCGAAACGAAAAAATTTACATGTCTGATTGAAGCCCGCAAGAAAGATTTAAGTGCAGTGTGCAGTTTTTGTGTCTTAAGTATTTTATTACCATCTTTTATTAAAATAAAAACCAGTCAATAAAAACAATTGTAAATAATTTCAACGTAAATCACAAAAAAATGGCCAATAAAATTTTAAAATATTTGACAATTGTAAACAATTTGCAACGTAAGTCATAAAAAAGGGTCAATAAAATTTTAATAAATTTGGTTGAAACAATTGTCGTCGTTTTTATCGGGGTGTATCAGATCGCGAATTGCTGTTTCAATTTTTCGCAGTACACGAGCCAGAATACGAATTTAAAACATAACTGAACTCGAACCTGTTTATTGTACATGTTCTGTTTTTTCTTAGTACACGAGCCAGAACACGACTTAAAATATAACTGAACTCGAACATGTTTATTGTACATGTTCTGTTTTTTTTTTTCAGTACACGTACCAGAACACGAACTTCAAATAAAGCAACACTCGAATCTGTGTGGTTTATGTGTGCTCGAAACAAAAAGTACGTGATAGAAAAATGTTCGTGTAAATAACGAAATATTAAAACGAACACAGTCATGATGGTGGTGGGCACCGTAGAAAATTTAGAAACGCACATAATTGATATGAAAATAAAGATATGTGTTGGCTGCTTTTTAACAGAACATTGTGTGTTTCATGTGTGTATTTTCTGAACCTTGTTTTTTTTTTATAAATTTCTTTATATGGTAACATACAATTTTGAAGGTCTCTTTTAAACTTTAATCGCCTTTCAGCAGAAGGATCGGCATTTAAAAAAAAAACGACTTCAAGTTTTTGGCTACACTCATTATCTTTTGAAAATCCTTAACCGTTATTTCATGAGTTTCGCTATCGTCTTCAGTGTCGCTGCTATCAGAATTTTGCTTATTATGACTTTCCGATATGATTTGAATTAAATCGGAATCTTCTAATTCGGTTTCCTGCTGTAGATCTTGTAAGTCTTCTGCCACCATATCATTAAACCCTTCACTGTCGATTAAGTGTGCAAGGGCTAAGATCTCGGTAAATCCGTTTTTTTGAGATTCGACCTTTTTTTTCTTCGTCCACATCCACAGACTGCCATATTTTATTCCAACATCCACTTAATGTTGACCTCTTCAGCTCCTTTAATGATTTCGCTATTATTTGGATGCAGTCTTTGATAGAAAACCCCTTCCAAGCGCTTGTAAAATCCACAGGTGACAACTCTGTTAAATTTAAAATCCACTGCAAAGATCTTCGGATATAATACATTTTGAATGTGTAAATTATCCCTTGGTCCAGAATTTAGACATTAGGATGAGTCAAATTTTGTGGATGACCTGGAGCCTTATCGAAGAGCAACAAAGCTTTGAAATCCAAATTCCTCTTTAAATATTTGTCAACTTCTATAACAAAGCAATTATAAAACCAACCACTGAAAATCCCATGCCTTCGAATTTGCTCTCCAATAAACTGGCAATATACTCTTGTCTATGATTTTGAGCGCACGAGGATTTAGTGATTTATAAACTGGCATTGGTTTGACTAAACAACCACCGGATGCATTTCCTCACAAAAGCAAAGTTATTCGGTCTTTGGATACCTAATATACAGATGCAGCCCTTGCTTCTTTTGAAATAAAAGTTCTGTCCGGCATTTTTTTTCCACCAAAGTCCAGTTTCATCAGCATTACAAACTTGGTCCCTTACATATCCTTGCTCATCAATATTTTTTTGAATTTCTTTTGGGTATGTGTTAGAAGCTTCCACATCAGCCGAAGCTGACTCTCCTTGAACTTTTAAGCTATAAATAGCACATCGTTTTTGAAGTGCTCAAACCAGCCATTACTTGCAGTAAATTCTGCGCTTACAGAAGGCTCTCCACTCTTTTTGAGGTTTTCATAAATTTTCAGAGCTTTTCCTTTGATGATGTGTTTGCTTAAAGGAATTCGCTTTTGACAGTTATCTTCAATCCAAATATTAAGCGCCTTTTCCATTTTTTTCATTATTGGCGGGCGTAGTCGATTGGAAAATTTTATGGACGTTAAGGAGCAACTGATTTTCTTATTGCCGACTCATTTTTCTTTATGGTCCGTACTGAAGCTTCATTTTTTGCGACAGCAGCAATTTTTTGTCCTTGGTATAAACGATCCAAAATTATAATTTTTGTTTCCAAAGAAATAACTTTCCGACATGATCATAAACTGGAAAACCAATTTATAAATAAAGACTTCAAAATTAAACAAGGAATTCTGAAGCATATTGTACATACCTATTGAATTGAAATTATTTACAGTACTTATCTCTTTTAATCAAATGTATGAGCACGTGTTGAGTTATATTTACAGAAGACACTTACATACTGGGCAAACCTGCCAAATTTATTTGTAACATCGCGTTGCTAGACTTAATTCGGGGAATTCCTGATATTGTTGCATATTCAAACACAAAAGATGTATAAAAAGCTGCATTGAACAATTCAACAATTATGTATGTAACTCATGTCTTCTCGCTCTCTCTCACAACATTTCATATGATGACCTACGAGTTTTACATGAATTCATAATGTTTGTCGCTAAAAGAGGTCTGCTTCTACTCCAGCAAAATATGTTATACCATTTGGCAGTATAGTAGATGGCGTTCGAATTTCGACTTAGCACTAAAAAATA
Organism: Cordilura impudica; assembly: GCA_963682025.1. Classification (NCBI taxonomy): domain Eukaryota; kingdom Metazoa; phylum Arthropoda; class Insecta; order Diptera; family Scathophagidae; genus Cordilura; species Cordilura impudica. The sequence continues at coordinate 284,255,746 of OY821518.1, read as the reverse complement.
TCAGTTAAAATATCAATGCTTTTTTTTAATAAATGTATTTTAATGCACACACAACAACTGCATCTTAATATCAAATATTTTTTGTATATAATATTTTATTATTGACTTTAAAAAAATCAAATTTTTTTCCGCAACCGTGTTAGATCGAGGCCATTTAGCGTGTTAAACGAAAAATGGTCACAAAACGTAAACCGTGTTAGAGCGAGGACGTGTTATAAGAAGCACGTGTTTAGCGAGTTCTACCTGTATATTAGATTGTGAAATAGTTTTCATTGTCTCCTTTACTCCGATGGCATTTAAATAAAATTTAACTGAACAAAATTTAAGGCATATTTTATGGATTAATAATATTGTTTTTTTGTATGTGTGTGCAAATTGCATGTTACCTACTTTTCGGCTTTCAATTGCAATTAATATCAAAGTATATCCCTAGGCTAGACAAATTGCATTATTTACAATTTACAACATTCATTAACAGTTTCAATTTACCACATTTTATTCCCACTAAATTAAATTCACAAATTATACTAATACTCAAAAAACAAAAAAAAAAAAATACACATAAAAATCCTATTAAAATTTGTTTTTATATATTTTCATAATGAATTTTATACTCGTATACCTGTTCATTTAACAATTCAATTTGCATTTGAGTTTACAACTCTTTTTTAACTCTAACTCCTATTATGCCATAACTTTGTGCATGTATATGAATATCTAGCTTCAATTTTAATAATTGCATAAGCTTTTAACCTCTCCGCCAAAGTGAAAAATGTATATATTTCAAAAACATAAAGTTTTATTTTAAAAATATTTCACAACAACAAAAAAAAAATAATATACGAACAAAACATTGTGGTATTCTATTGACGTTGAATGGATGTTCTATTCATTTCTAGCAGACTCTTTTAGTATCGTTGTTAAAACTATTCATGTAGTTTTTTTTTGTTCTAACCGTTACCATAAAACCATAAAAATATAGTTATTTATATAATTTTTTTTTTTTTTTAAGAATTATTTAGAAATAAAAATATATTTATGGCCTGTTAGAAAAGGTTATAAAATTCTCCATAAAAAATTTATTGTCTCAAAGCAAAGGACATTATAAAAAATTAGAACAAAAATCCTCTTTATATTTTATTTGAAAATCCTTTACAAAATCTTAAAGTTCTATTTATTTCGTTAGCTCTCTTGTATCATATTGAACAAATTTAAAGGTTTCCACAAATTTCTTTGGAATTGATTGACAACTTTTTGATTATAGTGGTATAACCCTTTCACGACCAAACCTAAACTTTTTTTTTGTGGATTCATACTTAACGACCCAACATTTCTGAACAAAAGTGTTGTCAAAAATATTTTTTTTAATTCCTTCAAGAAAAAAATCCATGGGCCACATATATCCCATTGGTCGTCAACGGTCAAAATTAGCAACTAATTTACTCCGCTCAAAGCAAGTAGTGATTTGTGGTTATATTTTTTACATAAATAACTGTAGCTTTAGTTTTGTATTTGTTGTAAATTTTTAAATATAGATCACAGAGAATCGATTACTACTTTTTTAATTTGTACTAAAAATGAAAAGGAAAGACGTTCCTTCTGTAAAAAACCTTTTTGTTTCGCAAAAAACTGTAATTGCTTCGAATATTACCGTAATTGATTTTATATTTTTGAGATGTTTAGACTTAATCTTTATCTAAGTTTTTTGTTTATAGTTTAATTAATTGTTGATTTAATATTATAAATTTTTTTAATTTAACAAATATATAAAACTGTAAAACATCCTTTTCACCCTACTGAATTTTGCTGGATAATAAACCGATTCCAAATATTTTGGTGTTTCTAGAAACATGTTGTATCAAAATTTTAATGTTTTCGGTTCAATAACGTCCGCATTAATCACATTCAAATATCATTAAAAAAACACAATTTTCAGACTTTGGGGTCACCGTCTTAGGTCCTGAGAATACATGTGCCATGTTTTTTGGTATGGTCTGAAAGCTAAAACTATCCTCTGTTGACTCAAGTCAGCTTTAAAAAAATCGGTTGGGAAATGTGGAAAATTTAAGAAAAAATAAAAATGGAACATACATGTCCCATTGGCCGTGAAAGGGTTGAGTTCAAAAGTAAAAAGGCCGTTTATTTATCACTTAATTTGCATCACATTATTTTAAACTGAAATATTTAATTATTATACCCTCCACTCCAGTGTGCAGAGGGTATATATAAGTTTGTCATTCCGTTTGTAATAATTAGAAAAAAAATGTTGGACCCCATAAAATATATATATTTGTGATCCTTATAATAACCGGAGTTGATATAGCGATGTCCTCTGTCCGTCTGTGGAAATCACGGTGACGGCATCAATCGGGCAGCTAGGGTGCTCGTTGACATAAAAAATGATTCACTAACATCCTGAAAAGTTTGCTATTTAAAACCGTCCAAATCGCTGGATTAGGGCCCGAGATTTGAATGAAGAACTAAAAAAAGTCTTGAAAAAATATAATTTTCTATGTTGTTCTTGTTACGATCACGCCCTCAATAGTGCAGCTATCATTTTTAGTGAGAATGATTCACCGAATTCATGGGAAGATTTCTGTTTCAAAAATCATTAAAATCGGTGGAACAGGTCCAGGGAAATCTCTGAAAAAGTAAAAAAAAAAAAAAATTAAAAATATGATGTTTCTATATTGTTCTTGTTGTTATTCTAAATGTTGTGTTGTTGTCATAGCTGGACTTGTTGTTTTTGTGGTCGTTGTGGTAATAATATAATAAAAACTAACCCTTTGTACATTTTTTTATTAACTCTGGTAGAAAATTTTAAAAGTTTCCATTGTTTTGGCATCACTAAAAAAATTTGTTAGATCATTTCTGTTATAACCGCGAGCCTGCCTGTAAAATTTCAGATCGAATGGGTCACGGGCAAGGGGTTAAAATCGATCCAAAATTTTTTCGACAAGCAGACACTACGAGTTAATATAAAGGGAGTAAAAATTCACCAGCATCTAAAGCAAATAATGCTAAAATACCTAGTTGTTAATAAAAAAAAAAAAAAAAAAAAAACAATGTAAATTTAGCAAAAAAAAATTTTATGTATAAGAGAGAAAAACACAAAAATAACGTTTGATGTTGTATTTTTTGTGTGCAATATTTACATATACATACATGAACATATTAAATAATACAAATAATATACATATATTATATATACATATGTATATCCATAACAACTGCATGTTAGAAATAAATCGGTATATTATTTTATTTACATATAATTCTGCAATATTTTGTTGTGGGGAAAATACATTTCTTTTGCATTAACAGAGTGTCACTTCATTTTCTTCAGTGTTGCTATGCCACAGTAGATGGCGCCACTATTTTTGTTCTAATTAGCTTTGCAATCGTTATTTCCATTTTAACATGAATGTCAACATTTTTAATTAGATATCAAACACAACAATGTTAAAAGTATACACAGGGCTGGTCTTTTATTTCATACGTTTTTCCATTATTCTTTTACAAATATGACCATAAGTTTGGCATATTAACTTTTTGTTGTCTTTGCAAAATAGAGTTACCGAGTTATCAATGCTTTCAAAAAAGTTCTACATAGTTATATAGAATTATTATTCTGCTTTACCTACAAAATATCTGATTGCGATTACATCTAATTTTTAAAAATTGTTTATAATTACTAAAGCATTATTATTCACATAAATACAAAATTGCACTTTTTAAATTTTCCATTCAAATTTAAGAAAATATCAATTCTAAAAACTAGAATTAAAAATTTCCAATTATAAATTACAATTAATTGAATGTCAGAAAATTATATGAAAACGTCGGATATTATAATTTTAAATTTAGAAGACATCAATTGCATCTCTAATTTATAAATTTTATTCGTTAAACACAAAATGAAATTCCAAAAAAAAAAAAAAAAAACACCAAATACCTGTGTTTACATTTAAAAAATTTTTACATTCAAAAAAAATATTGACATTCAGGAGAAATTAATAGCTTTTCAGTACCGCGATTCAGTAACTTCTTTTAACGATAGTCGAATCGTTAAAAAAAAGAAAATAGCAAAATTATCAGTAAAATTTTTAAACGATATTCGCTATTGTAAAAGTCAGCTGTTGTTGTTATCTAAACGGCAACCATTTTTTTGTTGTTTATTCAATCGATAAAAACTTAAATTTTTAGGTTGAAATATCGTCATACATAAATAAAAATCATAAAATAGTGAAATTATTTTGCTTTAATTAAAAAAACTTTTTTATATAAATAAAAAAATTAAATAGCATATTCAATTCATTATTTAATTTTCAAATAAATAAACAGAAATATTAGTAAAAAAAATAAAGATATTAAACATAAACATAAAATCATCCTGTCAAACAGGAAGTAATTTGTTTTTTTCTATTCATCTTTGTGTTTTTCACTTATTTTGACAGAGATGCCACTCGTTTACAATTTAAATAAATAGAAAAATAGATTTGTCGACTGTCGTTAAGATATGTGTACTTAGAGAATCAGTTAATCCTTAGTGCAAACAACAATAGCTGTCGATATATTTTGCGATTGTCGGATCGTTGAAATTTACAGAATCGCACTACAGAAAACATTAATTTAAACTCAATGAATTTTAGAAAACGTCAAATGATATTTAAGAATTGCGAACATAAAAACTGTTACATAAATAAACGCAATTTGATGAGCATGTTATTTTTTATATATAAATTTTCAAAATTTTTTTTGGATGAATATTTGAAGATTTTCAGAAAATAAAGATAAATTATTTTATTTAAAATGTTTGGGACATTTGGTTTTTGCGTTTGGCATCCCTAATTTGAATATTTATTATTATAAATTTATTCTCTACGTTTTCTAAATATGGCAATATTTTAATAAAAAAAAATTGAGACATTTTTTTTTTTGGTTATTATTTTGTTACTCCATCCGACCTATATGGCCGGAATGAAGAAATATTTGGCCAGTTAAAGGAAACTATACAGCCATCTCCAATTAGAACGATTTAATGCATATAGCCTTAACCTTACACAACCATTACCTTTGCAATGGAGGTTAGGGCGAGCTATTTAATTAGCAAAAACTAAATTAAACGAGAATTTATGTCATATAACCGGAAACGCATGCATATAGGAAACGTATGCATATTTTTCCAATATTTTGTTTACATTTATTATTAATACTCAAACCGAGGTGGAGGGTATCAAAGATTCGGCACAGCCGAATTTAACAATCTTACTTGTTTTATATAGAAATATGCAATAATAAATAGCACTTTCTTAATTTTGGACCTGCTTATGGATTTTTTAATCTTGTGAATTGACTTCAGTAAATTACACTTAATGGATTTTTTTATACTTTAAGTTTAGCTTCTCTAACAAGTAATATTAAAATATTTAGTTTGTATTAGAGCAAACGTATTTTTTTTTTTACCGTACTTAAGCAAATAATTAAACCAATGTACTCGTAGCTTGCGAAAATTAAAAGTATAATTAAAATCCTTAATCCTCCATTTAGTAAGTCTTCCGTTGGTCTTAAAATAGTGAAAAGGTCCGCAGGGATCTATAACAAATTGTATGGTATTTTGCTTGATGGGATGTGATTTGGTGCTTTGGATTGTTAATTTTAGATTACATAAAGTAACAAAAAGGCACAAGAAACGCTTTTCTTTTTTGACAATTTCCACTTTATATAATATTAAAATGCCCGAGAAAATAAAACAAATCACTGTTGTGATGCTTCTTGCTGATATTCCACTTCGAGTGTGCAGGCATTGCAACGATGCAGCAACTTTGCTCAGCACAAACTGCTTTGTTGCAAGTAAAGCAATACGCTCTGATGTTAAGCTCGCGTCCATACTCCACACGACATATTTCCAAAGATTTTGGAAATATTTTTTTTCCAAGTCGATGTGTCTGCTATTCTAGATTATTTAAACTATACAATTTTCTTGAATAGTATAATTATATATACAAAATTTTAAAAATTCCGCAACATTCTTATAACTACTTTGGGGAAATATTTATAAGGGAAATTTAATTTTTTTGTTATAAAATTCTTTTAATATTAAAAAATCTGAAATGGATTCAAAAAATTAAATTTCTTTAGAAGGTCTGAGGACTTAATAATGAGACTATAACATAATTTTTTTTCTTTCCCAAATTCTGAAAATGTATTATTTATTTATTTTTATTTATTTATTTATCAGAATATTACACTTACAATTTAATTATTAGTATAATATAATACGAAAAGCTATGACAGCGATGGCCTTAAGCTTTATAAGATCTTATAGGATTTTTAAATGGAATAATAAAGGTTAGATTGTTTTAGAAAATTGATTAAGGTATTAATAATGTCATCGTTCATTGTGAGGTCGATTAATTGAAAGAAATCTTTATTGTTGAGTATATAACTTTGAAATTTCTTTATATGTGGACAGTTCGAAAATAGATGATTAATGGTGATCGGGTTAAATCCGCAGAAGTGGCATTGTTTTGTTAAGTTTTTAAAAATAAGGTGTGAGTGGGAGATTAAGGTATGTCCGATTCTTAGGCGTATTATTTTTATTTGGTCTTTTCTTATAAGAGTGTTGCCGTTGGTGGTTTGGAATATGTTACAGGCGTTGAGTTTATTAGGATTATTCCTTTTATACCAGTCATTGGTTAAGTTCCAATTGTCAATTTTGCATGCTCGAAATTTAGATTTTATAAATTTTGAGATATCATGGGTTGATAAGTTTGGGGTAGTTGTAAGAGGTGCGGATAATGCGGCCTTAGCACATTTATCCGCTTCTTCGTTACCTTTTATTCCTGAGTGGCCCGGTATCCAAATCAGTTTAATGTCAGGCTGCCGCTCAATCATTATTTGTCGGATAATGCTAGGATATAATTCTTCTCTGTTTAAATTATGGATTGCTTCTATAGCCGAAAGAGAGTCAGTACAAATTGCATATTAACCTCTTAAGTATCTTATGTGTTTGATGGTTTCGTATATAGCAATATAGCAACGATTTCAAATATGCTACTCTTAATAATATCACAGATATAACCGTTCAAAGTTGACCGACTTCCGGTTTTCAAAAAAACACACAATTTTTAGGCAATTTGTTGCGATTTCAGGTGTAATATCACGAAAAATAGGTAACGAATCGCCTTATTTTTTGTTTGTATTGATTGATGTATTTATTAAATGTATTAATGATAAAAAAAATTAACTGTTTGCTTTGTGTTTCTCCTGGTAAATCACTATTTAAAAACTATCCGTTTTTTCACTATTTTTCAACTTTGGCGGAAAATAAAAAAAATCTATATTTTTCTATATTTGCCATATTTGCAAAATATGTTCTTTTATTATTTCTTTACATAATTCAAAAGGTTTTATCTGCCCGTACGTGCCCGTTTGGCTTCTAGAGGTAAAAAAGGTTAAAAAGACATGGTTGCAGAAATTGTATGGCGTACATCCCTTACATGTTTAGACTGACAGTAGTTTGATCTAATAGTTTGAAAATTGCATTTTAAGTCAGTTGTCTACCTGTGAGCCTCTGCCAAAGTCTACTCCCAATATTCTGTTACAGACACAGGATGCACAAAAAACTACTCATTGAAATTCGCAGGTACGCACCTCACTTAAAAATTACTTTGGAGTACAAATGGTCAATAACAATATTGACTTATGGTCCCTCCAGGTAGGCACAAATCTTATTTAGACACGAGCATAATATCAAAATTGCATAATTTAGCCTAAATCCATATGTATGCAGGGAACAGGTAAATTTTTAGGCATGGTAGCATAAGCCTATATATTGCAAAATAAGCATAATGCCTGGATTGGTCTACGACTGAAAGTTGGCGCAACAAGTACTGAAACCATGGCGTTAAACAATTTAAAATTATTTGAACTGTTTAGAAGGTCAACCACACCAAAGTTTTTCACGGAAGCTGCTTTAGAAGAACTTGATAGCTTATACGGAAATATTGAGAGAAGCGAAATTATAAAAAATAATTTTTATCTGATATATGCAAATATTAAGGCAAAATGGGTGAAATCTAATCGAGCCATTCAGAACTTCAACTCCAAATACGAGGACTGGCTTAATGAATACACCATCCTGGATATATTGGCAGTAGATAAACCCACCACATCAACCAGAGGAGCAAAAGGAAGGCCAAAAATAGTATTGAGGAGTGTTCAATTTTCACAAGAAAGAGGAAACTTGCCGATGCCACCAATGACTTGACCACGAAGCATTTATCGGACGCGCTGTCTATTAAATATACAAAGGATAGTGAAAGAGTTTGGTCGCAGATTACAAAATCTGTTGCTGATGCAAGCCCACTGCGACTAAAAAGGATTAAGGAAAGCATTCCCACGCCCACAAACGCACAAATTAAAAAGTATGGTTCCGAAGAAGCCTTGGCCTTGTTTATGGACTTACAACTTTCCAAAGAAAAATATGAGATACTACGGGCATCCTTGATGCGACACGGGGCTGACGTTTTACCAGGATACAAGCATATTACGCAAGCCAAAATAAATTCACGACCACTGCATACGGAGTTTACGGAAGTCTCTGTGAAAGCCAATGTGCAGGATCTCATGGGCCATACAGCAAAACGGTGGTTGGAGAGTCTTCCTGAAAATGAGGTGAAAATTCTTCCTGAGAAACTGACATTGATCAGCAAATGGGGCTGCGATGAATCATCCGGACAAAGCGTTTATAAGCAAAGGATATCTTCCGATGACGCTACAATATCGGACGGAAATATGTTTATGGCATCTCTTGTTCCTTTGCGGCTAAAATCTGATGTTTACCTACACTGGAAAAATCCACGTCCGTCATCAGTGCATTATTGCCGACCAATAATGTTTCAGTTTGCAAGGGAATCGGCAGAACTCATAAGGACGACGGTGAAGGACATTGAAGAACAAATAAGCAAGATTAAGCCTACAAAGCTGCAAATTGGAGAAGGAAAGTATATAGAATGCAATTACGAGTTCCACCTGACCATGGTTGGCGGAAAATTCGTAAACGAACTGACAGGAACAACCTCAACATTGTCATGCCCGATTTGCAAAAAGAGTCAGAAGAACTTTGGTAATTTAAACGAGGAGAATTACGAATATGGATTGTCACCATTGCACGCAAGAATAAGGTGTATGGAGTTTTTGCTAAAACTGGCGTATACCCTACCACAAGAGGAGGAAAACTTCGATGAAAATACATCAATAAAGGATAAGGAAAAGATTAGAAAGAAGCAAATAAATAAACAAGTTGGGATAAAAGTATGGAAACACAAACACGATGGAAACACTTCTAGGAGATTTTTTGAAAATGATGAGGCAGTAACTAGAATCACTGGAATTGACAATCAAATCGTGAGAAGATTGGGAACGATCTTGAATGTTTTAAACTGCAAAGAAAATGTAAATTCTACAAAATATGGAGAATATGCATCAAAAACTGCATCTCTTTTAGCAGAAATGTATCCACAGAAGAAGTTGATCCCGACCGTCCATAAAATATTGGCGCATGGCAAAGATATAATTGAGTACCAGTCTTTGCCAATTGGAGAGCTTTCTGAAGAAGCACAGGAGTCTCTTAACAAATTTTATAAAAAATATAGATTGCAGAACACATTCAAATCATCAAGGTAAGGCAAAACGAGGACTTCTTCAACATGTTGGCAGCATCTTCCGATCCACTTATTTCTTCCATGCGGCATGTGAAGTCACGAATAGAGTTAGAAAATATTTATAGTTTAGAAATGATTAGTCTTTTAGATATACCTTCTCTTACGAATTGTGATGAATATTTTACAGAAAATTGAAAAAATAAATTTAATTTGTTGGGTAATAATTTAAGACATAAAACCCTAAAGAAAAAAATAAAAACAATCTAAAAATGTAAACATAATTTTTTTTTAGTTACCATAAAATTGATTTTTCTACAAATTTTAACTTTGATAACCCATAAGTAGGCCCGTACAAAGCGTAGCACCCTTTCCTCATTTCATAGGCTGAACAGTGATCTATCATATGCTGTTTAAACTGTTCAATTATGTTATTCGGTTCAAAAGATATGATTTTTGCAACGAAAAAACTCAAATGGCGCCACTGTGCGCCGTAGCTAACACTATTTTGGGCTCTAGAACCATCCGTATAAAAGAAATTGTGATCACTTAAATCTTGTTGGAGTTTACCGAATATCTGATGATATATTTCGCTGTTGGTAGAAGTTTTTTTTTGTTTAATCAGCGATGAGTCAATTGTTGAAAGATCAATTTTCCAGTTAGGATACTTAATATGATATTGTTGATCCATATTAATAGGAATGTTGTGAGTTAAGCAAAATTGGGTAATACAAGTTAGTGTCGAAGGAATTTCATAAAATTTTTTTTGGTGAATTGATTTTTTCAATAAAATAGAAAGTAGGTAATGGTCATTTATCATTATGCAAAATCTCTATACTGTTCAATTGACATAACGTCCACTTCATAAATTATATTTCTTATAGGGGATGTTCGAAAAGCTCCTAAGGAAAGGCGTAGGGCAGCGTTAAAATTTGTTTTTAATTTGTTTAAAGTGCTCTTGGGTGAATACCCATATAGATATATACCGTAATTAATTTTTGATATTATGAGAGATTTGACAATTTGTATGAGAGAGGATGTATTGCAACCAAATTTTTTGGAGAAAAGGCATTTAATTATATTAAGTCTTTTGGAGAGGGTCGAGTTAAGACAGTCAATATGTGAATTCCATCTGTAAAGATGGTTGAAAACTATTCCAAGTATCCTGAGGCTATTTACTGATTCAATTGATGTATTAACATGTATAATTTTTTATAAAAATTTTAGGAAATTTTTTTATTCTTTATTCAATCTTTAATTAATGTTTAGTTTTTATTATAATTTTTTGAAATAATCTCAATCTGAGAAAATTTCCCTTTCAAGGGAAATTTTTATTTTCAAGGATTTTGGAAATATTTGTAAAAATTGATTTGTATACTAGTCATTTAAAGAACACAATTTTCTTTAAAATTATAATGGTTTTCACAATATTTTAGATTTTTTGGCAAAATTTTAAAATTATCTTTGAAAAATTTATATATGTATGTTTAAAAATTCTTTTAATATAAAAACATCTGTAATAAATAAAAAATCCTTTTTTTGAAATGTCTGAGGACTCATTAATAAGAATTTCAAATATTTTTATTCCCAAATTCTGAAATTTTGTTAATTTTTTTCAAAAATTTTTATGAAATTTTTAATAATAATTTTTTTTTTCGTTGTGCTACATTCTTATCAAATCTTTAGTTTTCATTTAAAAATTTTGAAAATACCCCAACTTGAATAAATCTCCCTTTTAAGGGAAATTTTTATTTTCGAAAATATTGGAAATATTTTTTTTCAAAACGATCTATATACTAGTTTACATCAATAAAGAATACAATATTCTATAAACTTATAATTATTTTTCCAAAATTTTTGCTTTTTGTTATTAAAAAATCTAAAATAATTAAATAAAATAATTTTTTTAAAACTTCTGACACTATAAAATATTGTTTCCCCACATTCTATAATTTTGTTATTTTTTTTTAATTTTATGAAATTTAAAATATTTTTTAACGATTCATTTTTATTAAATCTTTAGTTTTCCTTTACAATATTGGAAATATCCTTATCTTAAGAAAATTTATTTTTATTTTATTTAGATTATGAGTAAATCGTTCTTTTTACTATTCTAGATCATTTAAGCAATAAAATTTTATTCCGAGAAAGTTTTTTATAACTACATTCGAAAAATTTTGTTTCCTCCCCAACTTTGGAAATTTGTTTTTTTTTATATTATAAAATTCATAAGACATTTTATATCCATAAGTTTTAATTTATTCCATTTATCCTTTAAAATTTTTGAAATTACCCCAACTTAAAAAAATTTCCCTTGTTAGGGAAATTTTTATTTACAGAAATTTTGAGAATTTCTTTGCTTTAGTCAATAAAAAGAACTTTTCCTTAGCAGAAACAGCATGAAATTTCCTTAAAAACTTATCTGGTTTTTACTATATCTGGGAACCTTAAGAATTTTTTTCTTTTCCAAATTCCGTGTTTTCCTCCCAAATTTTATGATATTTTTTAGATTTATTATTTTGTTTTAGCTTAATTTTTGTTTATTCCTAGTTTTTCCTTTAAAATTTTTTAAATTACCTCAAATTGAGAAAATTTCCCATTTTAGGGAAATTTTTGTTTTCAATGAGTTTGAGAAAATTTTTATGTAAATTCAATCTCTTCAAAAAAAATGTAGTAAATTAATTCTTACTTACTTTTGTGAACATTTTTAAAATTGCCTTTGAATAATTCTCAGTATTCATTCATTTTTTTTTTTCAAAATTCAAAATTTTAAAAAATCTTGTATATTTCTTTGGGAGTTCATTATTTCCTTTAAAATTTTTGAAAAACACTTGTCACTGTTTTAATATTAATTGAATTTTTTACTTTTATATTATTCTAATTTTTTATGTTTAAAATCTAAAATTCTTAAAACTACAATACAATTTTATCCTTTTGCATATTATCTATAATTTTATCCACTGTTGTCTCCACTACTTTACCACTGTGCTTAGCCATTTTCCAAAAATAAACCGTCACATCAGCTAAGAAATTCTTCATTAAATCTTTGATGCCATTATCCTCCAGAATTTTTTGATAATCATCATCTTTCATACCGGTTTCATTTTCTTCGTTAAGCAATAAAGTGGCCTTGTTGATCTAAAGAAATTACAAAATAATTTATATATTTTTTTGAATTGTTTTTTTTTTTTTATTTATTCTCTGACCTTCTTCAATGAATCCCAGTATATTTCATCCTTTTTCGTCAAGTCCTTTTCTTGTTTGGCTACATCCAATCGTTCAACAAATGTTTCTATGTCCTTAAAACGTTGCGTTTCTGGATTTAACGATGTTTTGACTTTATTGAAAAAAATTATTTGATTTTTAAAGATATTATTCAAAAATTCTTCCGTTTCAATGCGAATTTGTCGCTCAAATTCTTCTTTTGTTTCATTTGTTACTATAGATGACGATTTCAAAACACCGGCTGAGGAAATCTTAAGAAACAAATGAAATTAAAAGTTTTATATATTTTTTTCTCTCTATTTTTAAAACTCACTTCTATTATACAAATTATTAAAAATAAAGCGCTTAATGTTTTTGTATTCATTTTTTTTTTTAAATTTTATTTTATTTTTTAAGTCCTTTTTGCAAGTATTTTTAATTTTATGTTTTTTGTGTAATCCTCCTTGTCTGAGCTCTGATTATAGACTAATCTTTTTTAAACCTCTAACTTTTATTAATAGATTCGTATCAAAGTGTCGTCTTATCAATTGAAGGTCAATTTTATTTATTTTATTTTATTTTGTTTGGATTTAGTAGTAAAAATAAAAATAATTTACTTATCTTTGGATTGATAGTAATATTTTGCTCTCTGTCTTTAAAATAAATTATATTATATTTTCATAACTTTTTTAAATTAATTTTTTAAGTTTCTGCTAATCTCTCCCTCTCTCCCTCTCCCTCATAACTTTTTTCAATTCATTTTTTAAGTTTCTGCTAATCTCTCCCTCATATTTTACGCATTGGCTTATTTAATTTAATTTTTTTTTATGGCCTGATGCTTTTTTAAAAAAATATTATCTTTAATAATAAGATTATCTCATATAGGAAACATTTATATATATTATTTTTAATTTTCTTATACGGGAATTTAAGCACATGCTGGATGGCAGCCGTTGGATGTTGGTATTACTCATAAACATGAAAATTTATTTCAAAGCATATATTTTATTACCTTAAAGTGTTTCTATTTAATCGGCTTTTAAGTAAATAACATATAATGCATTTTAATTTATTAAAGAAATTGGTAGTTAAACGTTTAAAAGCATCCATAAAACATGAGCAAAATTATGATAAGAAAATGTTAAGTTAAAACTGTGTACAAGATTAAGCAATCTCATTTAACCTAATGCATATATTAATGTTTTTGGTGCGGTGTATGGTGAAGAATTTAAACCATTTATTTATTTATGATTAATTTTTGTATGAAAATTTAGTTTTATTTTGTAAAAAATCATACTTACAAACGCTTCTACAATATGACACAAAAATTTTTTTGAAATACCTCAATTTGAGAAAATTTCCCTTTTTCGGGAAATTTTTATTTCAGGGAATTTTTAATTTTTTTTTCCTTCATTCAGTTTGGAAATAGCCTCTTTTTCATGTACAAACAAATATTTATTTAAAATTAATTTCATTTTTCTTAAAAAAATATTTTTGAATAATTCAAGTCGTTTATTTTTAGACATGATTTTTTTGTTAAATGTTTTTAGATAAATTTAATAAATTTAATATTTCAAATTATCTCAGTTTGACGAAATTTCCCTTTTTAGGTATATTTTTATTTCAGAGAATTATAATTTTTTTTTTCTTTATTTAGGGTGGAAATAGTGTCTTTTTCATATAAAAGCAAATAATAATTCAAAATAAAATTTTGCTTTAGAAAATATTTTTGATTAATTCAGGTCATATATTTGTAGACACGACTTATTTTGTATAATGTGTTTTGATAAATTTATAGACTAAAACTTGGTCTTATTTTTTTTTAAATGCTATTTAGTAACGTATCTATAATATGACACTAAAATTTTTCAAATTACCTCAATTTGAGGAAATTTCTCTTTTTAGGAAAATTTTTATTTCAAAGAATATTTCGTTATTTTTTTTTCTTTATTCAGTTTGGAAATAGCTTATTTTTTATATAAAAACAAATGTCTATTTTAAATTTATTTGATTGTGCTTTAAAAATAATTTTAAATAATTCAAGTCGTTTATGTTTAGACACGACATATTTTGTAAAATATTTCTTTTGGGAAATTGATGGATTTAAACTCGATTTTAATTCCTTTATAATGCTAATTGGTAACATATTCAAAATATGACAAATTACCTCAATTTGAGGAAATTTCCCTTTTAAGGGAAATTTTTATTTCAAAGAATATTATTTTTTATGCAGTTTGTTAATAGTTTTTATTTCATATGAAAACAAATGTTTATATAAAATTAAGTTGATTGTGCTTCAACAAATATTTTTGAATAATTCAAATCATTTCTTTCTAGACACGACCTATTTTGTAAAATATTTTTTGATAAATTTGTGCATTTAAATGTAGTTTTAATTTCTTTAAAATGCTATTTAGTAACGTATCTATAATAAGACACTACAATTTTTCAAATTACCTCAATTTGAGGAAATTTCCCTTTTTAGGGAAATTTTTATTTCCAGACATAATTAATTTTTTATGAAATTTGTAAATATCCATAATGTGACACTAAATTTTTTCAAATTACCTCAATTTGTGGAAATTTCCCTTTCGGGAAATTTTTATTTCAAAGAATTCTTAATTTTTTTTTCTTTATTTATTTTGGCAATAGTTTATTTTATAATATGACACAAAAATTTTTCAATTTACCTCAATTTGAGGAAATTTCCTTTTTAGGGAAATTTTTAATTCAGGACGTAATAATTTTTTTATGCAGTTTGGTGGTATCTATAATATGACACAAAAAATTTTCAAATTACCTCAATTTGTGGAAATTTCCCCTTACGGGAAATTTTTATTTCAGATATTTTTTATTTTTTTTTATTTAGCTTGGCAATAGTTTATTTTTCATATAAAAACAACATTTTATTTTGGTGTAAATACTTTTCAAATTAGCTCAACACGTTAAAGCTTTTCTTTTAAGGAATTATTTTTTTTTATTTTTATTCGAGATTTTAGAATTTTAGATTTTTTTATTCGAAAAATATAAAGATCATAGTAAAGTTTACTATAACGTTAGTTAAGAAATTTTTATATTTTCCAGTAATGTATTGTTTTAGTGTTTCTTTTTTAAATTTTTTTATGCCAGATTTTAATAGGAAGTCCCAAACATATTTTTAATTATTTACAAAATCTATTGTTCTAAAAACATGTTTTCTTTGAAATTGACCAAAATTTTAAAAGTGTGTGACTGCTCGTACTGAATTTCTATTCATAATATCTTCTCACGTAAGCACCAAATATAAATAATCTTAACATCACCACAGCATCAACAAATGACTGGTAATGTTGTTAAACAAATTTTAAGGATTAAACTAGGAACGAAACTATGTACAAAACCAATATGTTTTCCTAAAAGGTTCCAACGAAAATTGAATATTCTATTAAGGACATTAAACACCAATCTGCCTAAAAGTATACTTTGAAATATTATGATGACGTTTAAAAGCTGCCCATATGCTGTGTATAGTGTGTCGAAGTTTTTAAAAGTACACCACACAACATTGTTAAACACAACAATCAAACAAACACACCGCCCGACTTAATCCATACAAATATTTTGCCAGACAACAAGTTGGAAAACGAACCATCGACATTAAAACTTACCTAACCGCTTGTCATTGGTGGCATTATTTAACGACACATTTACCTAAAAAATCATGGGATAATTTTCAGTAAACTGCATCTGTAAACGCAGGGTCGTTGAAAAGGGTAAAATGTCCTTTTCAATAAAATAGATAATGAATTTATCAATCGAACTTAAAAATTTTCAATTTGGAAAATTTCTAATAACCCGAACCAAAAAGGGGAAATTGTAAAATGGATTTTTTTAAACATTGATTAAACTGTAAGAACGAAAGTTAAAAGTTGAAAATTAATGTAATTTCGTTTAATATCTTAAAAATTTCCCGCGAACAAATTACTAAAAATATAAGAAATTAAATTTCCCTAGAAGGGAAATTTTTTTATTTCGAAGTAATTTTGATAATTTTAATACAACAGATTAAATACATCTAAAGATAAAACATGAAATTTCTAAATGATTTAAAATGAAGAAAAGTCAAGATATCAAACATTAAATTCAATAAAAAAATAAATATTATTTTATTTCAAAAAGCAACAAATTCAAAAAATTTAAATAAGCATATATGAAATAAAATGTATAATTATTTTTTATATTAACTTAACAAAAAAATTTTTAAAATCCTCAATAATAAAAATTTCCCCAAAAAGGGAAGCTTTTTTAAATTAAGGAAGACTAGAAAAGGATGGTGTCATATTGACTATTTAATACAAACTAAGCTTAGAAAACTTTTAATAGATTTCTTTAAAATTGAGGAAAAATTAAAAAAGTTGTGCAACATTTTTCAAAACTACATATTTTTAAAATAATTTTAATAAATTTATTATAGAAATGTAGAAGAATTATTTGCGTAATAACAATTCAAATTAGAGTAATTTTAAAATTTTTGAGATAATTGTATGTATATTTTTGATGACGTATTGATGACTTGACTAATACTAAGCTGAAACTGTTAAAAATTTTATTTTCCTTAAAATTTTTGAAAAAAAAGGAACTAATTATGCAACATTTTTCTATTTTTTTATTATTTATTTATTCAATAAATTTAGAATAACTATTTGTGTAATAACATATCAAAAATAATGGTTAATAGGGGGTTAAATAGATTTTGTGATTTATTTTAATCTAAAATTCTCAATAATAAAAATTTCCCACAAAAGGGAATTTAAGATTTATTTTATATTTAGTATTATAACCTAAAATTGATGAAAAAAAAATTAAATTTTTACTATTTTTTAAACTTTTATTGTAAAAAAATTTAAATATTTATGAAATAAAATTTTTCATATAATATCTTAAGATTTCTCTTTTTTTTTTAAATTCTCAATAATAAAATTCTCCCAAAAAAGGGGGAAATATTTTGAGCTGTGGTAAATTTAGACATTTTGGTGACATAATGAAGATATAACAATATTCGACAATTTCAAACTTTACTTTTGAGATTGATTAAAAAAAAATAGAATATTACAAAATATTTAAGAATTAAATTTTGTGATTTTTTTTTTTCCTAAAAATCGCAGCAGTAAAAATTTCCCAGAAAAGAAAAATTTTTTAAAATTTGGGTAAATCTTAATTTTTTATGACATATTTAAGATTTAAATTGATGATTAATATAATATCCAAAAATTGATAAAAAAAGACAAACATTTTAAAATTTGTAAAACTTTTATAATTATAGTTACTAGCAGATTCTAGCCCTCGAAATTCGAGTGCAAATTCTAGGAAATTTTATTTTTTCATTAAATAAAGACCCTAAAAGTATGCTAATTAATTATAGCCAATTCACAAATCAACACAAAAAAACAAACTCATTTTTATTACAAACACATTAACAAATATAATAAACACACACATAGCATTGTATAATCTTATAATCTTGTGTTGTAGCAACTTTAAATGCATTTTACTCAAAATAAAGGAAAAAATTTAAAAATCTGTAAATCTGCAAAACGGCAAAAAAAAAATTACCTTTCAAGTAATATACGTTTGGTCAAAATCGGTATAAAACGGTAGAACAAAACATCGGTCACAAGTAATCGCCTACCCTACTAATATTATAGATAATAAATTTATTCCAGAAATGCAATATTAATATTTGTGAAATAAAATATTTTCAATCTTTAAAAGTTTTTTAGTTAATTTTTTTTTGTATTTTTTCTCTAAAATTCGCAATAATAAAAATTTCCCAAAAGGGAAAATTTTTGAAGTTGCGGTAATTTCACGAATTTTGATGACATATTGAAGATTTACTACGAAAAAACTTCGACAATATGAGATTTTAATTCCTAAATTTATAAAAAAAAAAAAATCAAAATTTTGGAAAATATTAAAAAAAAAAAGATCCAACAAAATATAAAAATACAATATAAATATTAAGGAAATTACACTCACAAATAATGTCTTATAGTGCGTTTACATCTAAGCAAAATCTAGTATGTACGAGATTTGAGTAAAATGCCATACAAAACAAAATCTAGCTCGTTACTAGATTTTAGCAAAATCTCACAAAATCTTGTCAAACTTGGGCACTACGAAATGATACTACTGTGTTTTTATACCCTATAGCACTATGTGGTTTGGGTATAATGACTTTATGCTGCTGTTTGTAACTACCAAAAATATTTGACCTAGACCCATCTTTTATTATACCGATCAGCTCAGAATCAATTTCTGCGTCGTTTTAGCGATGTCCGTCCGTCCGTCCGTCCGTCTGTGTGTCCATGTAAACCTTGTAATCAAACTACAGGTCGCGAATATGAATATATTTTGATGAAATTTGGTATATAAGCTTTTATCGGATGAACGCTATTGAAATTGGTGAAAATCGGTCCATGTTCAGACCTAGTCCCCATACAAAAGACCCCTATGAAATCGACATAAATTGCCATAAGATCCAAATTATCGCATAGATCTTAGTTTGGGTTTGTATGTGCTCATTGTATCCATTAATCAGTAGTCCAAAAATAATCCCTATAGGACATTTCTTAGTCATAGGCCCCATATGGAGCTGCTTCCCGATCTTCACATAAATCTATCAAAAAACAAAAATATCGCACAGATTTTTCTCAAATTTGGTTTGTGTATAGTTTTTCAAAATATAAGTGACTTTACCGAATATAGTCAGGATCGGTCCATTTTTCGACCTAGTCCCCAAAGAAATATAGCACCCGATATGAGCTTTTGCATATCTGCAGCAAAAAATTAATAACAATGGCACTCAAATTTGGTTTATGCTTATTTTCTATATCCAATTAGTTGGACCGAATAGATTGGGTCTCTAAACCATGGTATAGGATATCGTATAGTCGGTCTAGATTGACTATAATTTTCTTACTTGTTTAATATTTTAGTAAAGAATTACAACGAAGTGACTGAAAAATTGACATTTAAAAGCAAAAAGAAAAGCAAACAAGTTCAATAAAAAGGAAATAAAATATTAATTATTAATAAATAAAACAAAATATTTAGTAATTGAAAAGTTATAATTTTTTATACTTATATGTGCCCATTCCCATCTGATATATAATAATTGTGCAAAATGCATTTGTTTTTGTTGTTCAAACAATACAATGCCGATGTTTTTTTTTCGCAAAATTTCTATTTCAGCTTGTGCTTTTTTCATTCTTGATGCATAATATAATAATAAAATCTGTTCCTATTGTTTTGTTTATGTTTGGTATTTCTAGATTATATGTTTATTGTTGTGGAAACAAAATCTCACATAATGTCAAAAAAGTTAGATGTAAACGGTATAGATTTTGAAAATAGATTTCAACTAAAATCTACTAGATTTTCCTTAGATGTAAACGCACTTTTATAGTTTTTGGGCCGATTCTATGATTTTTTTTTTTAAATTCACAATAATAAAAATTTCCCAAAAAAGGGAAATTTTTTTAAGTTGGGGTAATTTAAAATTGTTGATGATATTTTGATGATATGACAAAACCTAAGCTTAAACAATGTGATTTTTTTCTTCTGATTTCCTTCAAATTTATAAAAAAAAAAAAAACAAAGAAAAAAACATTATAAATATTTGCGAAATTGAAAACTCCAAAATTGTGTGGCAAAAGGTGACCATGGTTGGGAGGGGATGTGGGCGATAGACCATCGTGTCTCCTCTCTAGAAATATGTTCGACAGGTGTTTTGGTTTTTTTTTTTGTAAGTTTTTTTTTATTTATTTTTTTTGTTTATTTGTGCTTGTCCCTGGGCTGTAGTGGTGGGTTGGAACCAGACCCAATTGCTTTGTTTGAGCTAGCTGGCAACACCACTACAGTGCCTTTGGGGCACGTAACATAATATTTCACATTTTGAAAAATTTCGATGACACACTGAACTAATCCAAAATTTTTAAAAAATTTAAAGATTAGCTTAAAAAAATTTATAATTATCGTATTTTTAAGAAAAAATTTTTTTTTTGTTTAACAGCATTTTTTATATAATGTTTACCCGTATTTAAGTCGATTTTTTTTTTATAACGAGTTTACAAAAAATTCACCGAAAAGGGAAATTTTTCGTAAGATAAGCGAATTGTTTTTTTTATTGTTGGGATATTATGTTAAACTCAAATTTAATAAAAAAAAAAAAAATAAAATTTTTATTTATCCTTGATATAGACGAGTTCTTTAAAGTAGTAATCTGCTACCTTTTCATTTCCTTGCTATGACGTCTCTGTTGCTCTTGTCTCCTAGCCATGTTTGGTACTCACCGAAAACATACAAGGTATATTGCACTTGTTATATTTAAAAAAAAAAAAAAAAAAATGTTGATAAAGTTGTCTTAACATTAAAACTGCATTTGGTTTTTAAACAACATGGTAAATATGTGCCGGTTAACTGAACGGCAAATAATGGTTAGCAGCAGCCATATAATCGTGCGTACTCCCATGTACAACATTATAGCCATAATATGAAAGAGGAAATAAAAATGCCAGTAGGGTTTTATGTGATAATCACAAAATCCGTTTATAATGCTGCCATCATATACGATGTAAATTTTTGAAACATAAACGGAATAAAAAGAGAGAGAGAGAGATAGAAAATTCAATATGCAATGCAATTTTTGTTCATTGCTGCATATGCACCAGGGGTTAATAAGTATTATGCTATTATCTTCACAACGATGATGGGCGACAAATTTTAAACTTACCGTTTGTGAGCGAGCCCCTTATGCAATTTGCAAAATTTGCTGGGAGTTTATAATTTAATGATTTCAGTTTCAGTGCATGCTTTTAGGGGTCATTTTTAAAGTGGTACATAACTTCATTGCATTGCATTCTTAAATATTAATGTGTAAATTATTAATGAATTTGAAACGTTATTTGTTAACTGCAACCAAGTACTTGTGAACATGGCCATAATTTAAAGATGCTACTACAAAAAAAAAAAAAAAAAAAAAACTCAACTCAACTCCACTAGAATAAATATCAATATCAATTTTAATATGTCTTACAAAATTATTATTATGAGTGGAATGCATAATATTTTTACTTTAAAATTCCGTTATGCTTCCAACTCATCTTTAAAAATTTAAAAGTAATAAATAATTTTTTTTTTTTTTTGGTGAAAAACATAATTTTTTCACTATTTTTATAACCAATAATTTAAATTTAATATATGAAAAATTATGCAAAATACAAAACTGAGAATAGTGGAGGTTAGAAGTACAAAGCAAAAATATTAAAAAATAAAAAAATAAAAAAATGAGAACTGACTCTTAGTCACACTGCTCGTAGGCCTGACATAAGGGGAGTGTGTTAAATCGCTGACCAAAAAATGCAATTACGAGTGTATGTGAGATAGACGTAGGTTCAAACCTCACAGCCGCCCTAAGTAGAAAAAATCATGTGAGTCCGATCACAAGGGAGATGTGTAAATATCTAGTAATTAAAGACTTTTTTATGTCACTTTTTTAAAATCAAACAGAAAGCGACATCTGTGTATCATTTAAAGCAACCAACTGCAGGGGCTCTGGTTATACTTGTGGGATTGTTGAATTTGTATATGTTATACGTTTATATTGTGAGATTTTTAACGTTTTACAGCAAAGGGTTGTTGAATTAGCTGAAACAATTTTATGTCACAATTTTTTCACCAATACAATCGTAAGTCAAGCCGATTTGTGTTACAGCTCACATGCTACGCTGTTTTTGTGACTGTATTGTGAAATAGAAATGTACCCCCTGCGCGTATAGATGTTTGCACATCTATTCAATTATGACATAACAATTATCACAATGTTCAATTAATCGCTGATGAAGGCTGAAATGCCAGAAACCGGTTCGATGAAGAATAGTAGTTATGAATTTTTGAAATATAGGCTTTCTTCTTCTCTACCTCGCACCATTGAAACAAAATTAAAATTTGCATATTAATTACAGTATTAATTGCAATATGTCTGAAAAATGACGTCAAATCTAACGTAACATTTATTATTAAAAAAAATAATTAACAACTTTTTTTTTTAACAAAATCTATATAAATTAATATTTTGAACATTTTATGTGTAAAATTTTGCATTTTAATAAATTTTCAATTAATTTTTCCCATTTTTACAAAACTAAACAGAAAATTTATAGAATCAATTCAAAAAAAAATAAAATTAATTCTAGGCTTTACTATTATATTCTTTTTTATTGGTTTCTCTTGTAAATGCTTTTTTTCTTATGCAATAAAGCATAAATTTTCCTATTGTTTGGCAGTTTTTTAATTGAAAGATGTATTAAAGAATAAACAAAAAATAATCCTTTAAGTTAAATTACAATTAGCTTTATTAAAGTGTAACGCATTGTTTGTTAGTTTTAAGCAATTTTTGTTAATAAAAATTTTACGTTTTGAAGCACATCATTGTAATAAGCAAACATACTTTTCACAATATACAAATCTTAAGAAAATATTTCACAGAGGGCAATTGAAATTTGTGTTTAATATTACTCTATTTTTTGTATTGGTTGTTGATTTATTAAATACTTCGAATATCATTTTTTTATTATTTTCTTCTTAAGTAATTTATCTTCGGTAAAATTACAAAAATTCTGCACTAATATGTATAACTAGCTGTTTTTACTCGGTCTTTCCCGGGATAAAAAGGCCTATGACTTGAAAAATGGTTCACTATGCTTACCAGGCGCTGAGTACTTAGTCCCCAATAAACAAATTTCCCAGTAAAATTAACTTCCTCCCCAAAAATTTGTATGGGCAGTAAATTAATTTTTTATTTAAGTTAAAATTTTTTTGATTTTTTAATTTAGAAGTTTTTATAAGATGCTGCAACAAAAATGCTTCAAAAATAAGCCGCGAAACCGCTTTAAGTTTAATTTTTTTAGGTTATTTATAAACATCAAATATAACGGAATCGTTTGCAAATTAAGGAAATCTGAACTTTTAAAAATTGAATTACTTCATTCAATAAGTGATCATCATTGAGCAGAGAAGTCAAATTCAAAGAAGTTTCAAAAATGAAAAACTAATGCGACGTTTAAAATTGTGCAGCAAGGTTGTTTTAAGCAACTGCTAATAGTATATGTGAGGCCTATTTTGATCAACAGGTAATTATTTCACATACGTAGATAAAATTTATCATAAGACTTTTCACTGAGTTGTGTTCCGCGAGCGAGTCGCGTCAGCTTCCACGCGTTTGGCAGCCACACCCGTTCTACCGCGCAGTTGTTGTCAACTTATTTTAATCGCCAAAATATATTTCTCAGATCATTCCGATATTTTAGCTGAGTTGAGTTCCGCGAGCGCGTCGCGTCCGCGTCCGCGCGCCGCTTCCCCGCGTTTTGCTTTACTACCCGTGCTGCCGCGCAGTTCTCGTTAACTTATTGTAATCGCTAAAATATATATTTAAGATCATTGCGATATTTTAGCTGAGCTGTGTTCCGCGAGCGCGTCGCGTCTGCGCCCGCGCGCCTCTTTCGCACGTTTAGCAGCCACACCTATGCTGCCGCGCAGTTGTTGCCAACTTATTTTAATTGTCAAAATATATTTTTCAGATCATTCCGATATTCTAGCTAAGCTGTGTTCTGCGTGCGCGTAGCTTCCGCGCACCGAAATGACTCTATTGAAAAGAATACTCATTTTAAGTGCGTTTATTGTAGGACTTATATTGAGAGCAACATGCAAATTTTCACTAAAATAAATATTTAACAAAATTCATTAAATAAAAATATGTAAAAATTCGTTTAAAAAAAATGGGGAATTTGTTCATTTCTTTTGGGGACCTTTTTTTTAAATCTGGGGTATTTGTTCACCGTGAAGTTATTCCCGTGTAAACCAAATTTCAGAGAAAGCCATTGAAAAATAAAAGTTTGTATAGCAATCAACCAAAGAAACAAATAAAAGGAAAAAAATAAATTTTATATACATAGAAGTGGGCGCAAAGTAGGCGTTGCCTGTAAGAAGCATATGGTGACCTTCCCTGGAGTATAGACATCGTGTGTACCAAATTTCAGAGAAATCCGTTGAAAAATAAAGATTCGTATAGCGAACAAATATACAAAAAAACATAAAATGAATTGTATACAAAAAGTGTGCGTAAAAGTAGGCGTAGCCGGTAAGAATCACATGGCGATCTTTCCTGGAGTACCGAGATCGTGTGTATCAAATTTCAGAGAAATCAATTGATAAATAACAATTTGTATAGCGAACAATTATACCAAAAAAACAGAAAAGGAATTGTATACAAAAAGTGGGCGTAAAAATAGGTGTGGCCAGTACGAAGCATATGGCGACCTTTCCTGGAGTACGTAGATCGTGTGTACCAAATTTCAGAGAAATCCGTTGAAAAATAAAAATTTGTATAGCGAACAATTATACCAAAAAACAGAAAATGAATTGTATACAAAAAGTGGGAGTAAAAGTAGGCGTAAAGTTTTTTTCCCCGAAAACTTGTTTGAAGGCACCCAAATGTTATTATTTCTGAAAATATATATATTTTTTAATATTTAGAAAATACATCTCTGTTAAGGATTTGCAATAATATTTGAACATAATATTTTTTAAAAATTTTCTTAAAAAATTTTGCAAAATGTGGTAAGTAGCAATAAAGTGTTTACTAACGAACTGTTTGATAATTTTAAACATTTTATGTTTAATTTTTTTTTGTTAATTTAAGAAACTGTTTCGCCAATAAGTATTGGAAGTTTTTGTTTATTGCTCTATGAAATGCTGAGAAAATATATACGAGGACGTTCCCAGAACAACCCGACCTGGCAAAGAAAACATAACAAATTTGGGAAAAATTTTCTTTATTTCTCAACATAATTTCCTTTTAGGTCGATGATACTCAAGAAATGTTTAGCTCCGTAAATTAGCCATCAACCACAAACTCTACCTTTTGATTGTTGTCAAATGTTTTAACCCCAAGCCATTTGTCAAGTTTAGAAATAGGAAATAATCTGAGGGAGCTAAATCTGGCGAATAAGGCATGTGATGCAGCAATTCGAACTTTATTTCATGGATTTTGGCCATCGCACGATTCTCCCATTTCAGTCTACTTTTTTAACTGTTTCTTTGTCTCAGGTATGATGTGGTGGACCCATGTCGCATCAATGGTTACGAATCGACTCAAAAACTCGGTTCTATTGCGGTGAAACGTCCCCAAAGACTCTATTGAAACACCTTCACGATGCGTTTTTTGTTCTATTCTGAGCAAACATGGCACCTATCCAGCGGACAGCTTTCTCATCTTCAAATTTGCGGTTAATATGCGATCTATAGTACTTTTGAAAGGCCTATCATTTCAGTTAGCTCACGTCAGCTCAGTCTATGAACATCTTATATAATTTTGTGGATTTTCTTAACGGTTTCTGATGTGGTCACCTCAGTTGGTCGACGACTACAGTGTTCGTCTTGGCCGATTGAGGCTTTTCGAACAAAAGTATTGAATTGCATAATGGTGACCAATTCACTGAGATCGTTTACTTTTGATGGCTCAAAAAAAAAAAAAAAAAATTAATACTAAACAAAGTGGTGCCTTAAATCTTGAACATATGTTTTAAAAGGTTGCCACTTTCCACCAAAGTTATTTTTTTTAACTGCTGCCGCCATCTATACATCAGTAGCGCGATTCAGTAACTTCTTTTAATGATAATCATATCGTTAAAAAACAAAGCAACAAAATTAACGATTTTGGTATTCAGTAAAATTTTTAAACGATATTCGGTATTGTTAAAGTCAGCTGTTGTTGTTATCTAAACGACAACAATTTTTGTGTTGTTTATTCAATCGATAAAAAGTAAAATTTTTAGGTTGAAATGTCGTCATACATAATTAAAAATCATAAAATAATGAAAATATTTTGCTTTTGTTATAAAAACTTTTTATATAAATAAAAAAATTCAATTCATTATTTTATATTAAAATAAGTAAACAAAAACATTAATAAAAAATAGAGAAATTAAACATAAACATAATATCATCCTGTCAAACACGAAGTGATTGGTTTTTTTTCTACTCTTCTTTGTATTTTTCGCTTATTTTGACAGAGATGCCACTCGTTTATAGTTTAAATAAATAGAAAATAAGATTTGTCGATTATCGTTAAGGTGTACTTAGTGTATCACTTAATCGTTAGTGCAAACAACAATAGCTGTCGATATATTTTGTGATTTTCGGATTTTCGGACCACCAAATTTTCCAAATTTTCTTCTTAAGAAAATTTTTGTTAAATCAAATTTCAAGTAACTGCATTGAATCATATATTTATACTCCGTTTTGTAATTTTACATATTTTGTGTTTAAATAAAGTAGGAGAACTAACAAATATGTTTTTTAAAAATGGCAAGTTGAATTTTCAAACTCAAACTGATGTCTATAATGTTAAAACATTTCTTATGTATTTTTTTTAATATTGCAATAAAAAAATTTTGATTTTTTCTGTTTATTTCAAATAAAAAGCTAAAAGTGTATTTGCGAACATGTCGATGTGATTTTTCCTATTTATTCACTTAAAAAAAATAATAAAAATAAAATAAAAAAAGTATAATATAGTATAATTTATGCAGTTTATAGTTGTATTGAGTACAAGTTATAAAATTAAAATTAAACAAAATAAATTGTTTTCCCATAAAAAATAAAATTATCAAAAAATATTTAAAATTACACTTAATGCGGTTAACTGCTTTTGTGTTATATTATATCAAAATTTACCCAAAAATTTTTTCCCCATAACAATAACAAAATATTAACAAATGTTCAAAATTACTCTTAAGAGCAATTAATTGGATTTTTGTGTGGATTGTGTAAATTGAATAATTTTGTGTAATATGACATGAAAATTTAGACAAAAGATGCCACAAGAAAATATATCAAGAATTGTTTAAAACTAAACTTAAGTGTAGTTAATTTTAATTTTCTTTTTAAATTTGTAAATTGAAGAATTTTGTGTAATATGACATGAAAACTTACACAACTACAAATTTTTCCCAATAAAAAAAATTATCTATAATATTAATAGGCTAGGCGATTTTTTGTTACCGATGTAAGTTCAACAGTTTTACCCCGATTTTGACAAAAAAGTTGAAAAGTATTTCTTTTTAGCTGTTACGCAGATTTACAGATTTTCATTGTCTGGAATATTTTTTTGGAGTTATGATCGTTTAAAGTTGCTACTAACACATACATAAAATTATACAATGTTATGTGTGGGTTTATTAAATTTGTTAATGTGTTTGTGTTAATGTGTTGAGTTTGTTTTCTTCATTTAAAATGAGTCGAATTGTGAAGCATACCTTTAGGGTCTTTATTTAATGAAAAAATAAAATTTCCTAGAATTTGCGCTCGAATTTCGAGGGCTGGATTCTGATAGTAATAATAATTATCAGAAATAGTTTAAAAGCAGTTAAAAAAATAATTATCAGAAATACATAGTTTAAAATTACACTAAAAGCAGTTAACTAGCAACTGCTCTTACGTGTAATTTTAAATATTGCTTGACTATTTTTTTATTATTAAACCAATTTGTAATTTTGAACTCGTACGCAGTTATAGTGTTGAGCGCAAGTGTTAAACAAAATTGTTTTTTTTTTAAATAAAAAATAAAATAGAAAGTAACAATAAAACTTACATCTAGTCCCGCGAAGCCTTTTGGCTTTGCTGCATGAATAAAAATTTGTTTCAAATTACACTTAAGTTTAGTTAATTGCTTTTGTGTAATATTACATCAAAATTTTCCCAAAATGTTTTCCCAATATAAAAAATATCAAGAAATGTTTAAAATAACACTGAAGTGCAGTTAATGGTTTTTTCTTTTCGTCTTTTAATGTGTAAATTGAATAATTTAGTGTAATATGACATGAAAACTTACACAACGGCAGATGTTTACCAATAAAAAAATAATTGTCAGAAATAGTTTAAAATTGCATTAGGGAATTTTTTTTTGTCTCTTAATTTGTAAATTACATAATTTTGTGTAATATGATATAAAAATTGAAACAAAATGTTGTCCCAATCAAAAATATTAAGATATCTTTAAAGTTATACTTAAGTGCAGTTAATAAATAATAAATAGTTAATAAATAGTTCTTAATTTTTGTACACTCCACCCCAGTGTGCAGAGGGTACATAAAGTTTGTCATTCCGTTTGTAATAATTAGAAAAAAATTTTGGATCCCATAAAATATATATATTTGTGATCCTTATAACAAGCGGAGTTGATATAGCGATGTCCGTCTGTCCGTCTATGGAAATCACGATGACGGCTTCAATCGGGCAGCTAGGGTGCCAGTTGACATAAAAAATGATTTTGTAACATCCTAAGAAGTTTGCTGTTTAAAATCGTCCAAATCGGTTGTTTAGCTCCCGAGAATTGAATGAAGAAGTAAAAAAGTCTTGAAAAAATATGATTTGTCTATGTTGTTCTTGTCACGATTACGACCTCAATAGGCTAACGGGGGCACTCGTTTTTAGTGAGAGTGATTGACCAGCATCGAGAAGGTTTCTGCTTTAAAAATCATGAAAATCGGTTTAATAGGTCCCAAGAAATCAATGAAGAAATAAAAAAAATTGAAAAAAATATATGTTTCTTTATTGCTCTTGTTATATTGATGTCATAGCTTGGCTTGTTGTTGTTTTGGTCGTTGTGGTAATAATATAATAAAAACTAAACCTTTGTACATTTCTTTTATCAACTCTGGTAGAAAAATTTAAAAGTTTCCGTTGTTTTGGCCTTGCAAAAAAAATTGTTAGATCATTTTTGTCATCGCCAGTAGCACGCCTGCAAATTTTTAGATCGATTGGGTCGCGGTAAAGGGTTTAAAATCGATCCAAAATTTTAAGTACAAGCAAGACATTACGAGTAAAAATTCACCAACATCTAAAGCAAATAATGCTAAACTACCTGTTGTTAATAAAAATGTAAATATTTATTTATTTATTTATTTATTTATTTATTTATTTATTTATTTATTTATTTATTTATTTATTTATTTATTTATTTATTTATTTATTTATTTATTTATTTATTTATTTATTTATTTATTTATTTATTTATTTATTTATTGATATCCTGTACAACAAGACCAAGTCTTTTATTTATAGTACAGGATTATATGTGGATAAGGGATCAACAATCTCAAAAATTTTATATGTATAGTAGTAATAATAATAAAGTTTATATAAAAAGTAAGTATAATTATTTACGAACAGAAATAGCATAGATACAAAAAATATAAAAATAAAAAATAAAAAAAAATAAAATTAAGAAATTACATATATGTATCACATAATCTATGGAAAATGGTTAAGTGAAAAAATTAAACAAAAAAGTTTTAAAATGCATTGCATTGCTATTAAGCTGTTGTTCATGTGGAATTGTATTCCAAAGACGAGCGGCATGAATAAAGAACTGCCATTCCGAAACTAAATGTCGATGTCTTGGTATGATGATTAGTTTGCCCCTATTCGATCTTGCAAACTGAATTTTGGCATACATATATTGCGGGTTTTTTGTATAAATAACTTTATGTATGAGTATTAGTACCCTTATCTTAAGTAAGTTTTCAAAAGATACTCCATATAGGCTTTTTGCGAAAGCAGACATACCTAATGATGTTATTGTATAAAACATCAAGCTTATTTCTGCTTATAGAGTCGCAACTGGAAAAGAGTTCACAACCATAGGTAAGTCCCGGAATAAGATAGGTCTTCGCCAGAAGTATCCTGACTCTTAAAGGTGTAAATACCTGCGTTGCCCAAAGCGTTCTTAATTTCACATAAGTTTGACATACAAGTGAATTTATATGATCAGACCAGGTTAAATTTTTGTTGAAGACTAATCCAAGATTTTTCGCTGATTGTACAATTTCAATTTTCTGACCATTTATAAGGATTTCAGGTTCGATATGCGGGGTTATGGTTCCTTTGTGTATCACCAAACATTTTGATTTTTTAGGATTCAGACATAAGCCATTAGCAGTAGCCCAACGATATATGGTGTCCAGATCTTGGTTGAGTTTTCCCACGCTTGCGTTGATTGAATTAACTGAGCCACTTAGGTACAACTGTACATCATCCGCATACATATGTACGCTGGAATGGGATATTTGTTGCGGCAAGTCATTTGCATATATGGAGAACAAAAGTGGTCCCAATATTGATCCTTGTGGTACACCTCTCATTTACCGAAAAAAAAATTTTATGTATTAATTTATTTAAAGAAAACACAACAATAACGTTTGATGTTGTATTTTTTTTTTTTTTTGTGTATTATTTACATATACATACATACATATATTAAATAATGACTTTTGGTTTGATATTTTATTTATATCTGATTTTATAACACATAAAATTATGCTGTGCCAATTTCGGTACAATGGCTACAAGTATAATATTCAAATATACGCAAACACATGAATGAGTAAACAACTAGAAAACGTCAGATGCGTTGTTTTGCTGACTATGTACTCTTAGTTGTTAATATGGTGGCAGCACTTTATAGTGAAAGAAAGTTATCAATTTATGTCCATAAACAGGGAAATCCCCAAGTAAAATCTAAGTGTATTTTATTGTATGTATTACATTCATTAGTTGCTGAAACATTGAAATATTAGTTGAGCTAGTATATTACAGCTTTTAGCACGCGTATTAACTTTACTAAGATGAACCGATATTTTAGCTCTAGTAATCACTTTCGCGGTTTAAAAGAAGCTGTTAATACGATTATAGAGGATAGCACCGATGGATTTGAGTATAATTTGACCATACTTACACCAGAACCTAGTGTTTTTACTGATGAAGAAGAAGGGTTTGACGGCAATATAAATTTGTCAATCTTGCCAAATGACGTTCCTGGAGAAGTCGAGGCCTTTGTTCGCAATGTTGGCACTCTTTTGGGTGATGCCGAATATTCCAGTGATGGTGAGCCATTACCTGCTAAAAGAGATCGGATTAGAACTAATACGCCACGGTGTGGAGAGCAAGAGATTTCATCAGCATTTAAAGTTCCGTCTTGGCAAAGATCAGCTCCGAATTATTCGAAGATTTATGGGGAAACTGTCGATCGGTTGCTAAGTGAAAGCCGCATGAAAGACACAGTAAAAGTATTGACACCAGTTCAAATATTTGAAATGTTTTCGACGAAGAAGTTTTTGAAATGATCGCTAATTTTAGCCAGTTGTACGTGACTCAAAACAATCGACACAATTTTACGGTCACCGTTGCAGAGCTAAAGATTTTCTCTGGAATACTTGTTCTATCTGAATACCACAAACTTCCAAGGGAAAGGATGTATTGGTCTTTAGATGAAGATATAGGAGTAGATGTTGTGTCAAATTCTATGTCCAGGAATAGGTTTAAAGAAATAAAGGGAAATCTGCACCTTGTCGATAATAATAAAGCTTCAAACACCACTGACAAAATGTTCAAGTTATGCAAATTTTCAGATGTTCTTATCAAAAAGTTCAACCAATTTGGCATTTTTCATGAAAATTTTTCTTTCGATGAGCCTATGGTTAAATATTATGGTCGTCATTCAGCAAAACAGTTTATTAGAGGCAAACCAGTTCGGTTTGGCTATAAAAATTGGGTCGCAGCAAGTTCCTCTGGATACTGCTACTCTTTTGATATTTACTAGAGTACTAGGTACTAGAGTTGTCAAAATGCTGCTTGATAAATTATCGACGAACCCCGTCAATCACAAAATCTATTTCGATAACTTTTTTACAAGTTCTGAGTTGCTAAGTGATTTACGTAATATAGGTTATCGTGCTACAGGAACAATAAGAGATAATCGCACTAAGAAATGTCCCCTGACAAATGTAAAGGAGATGATGAAAAAACCAAAAGCAGAGTTTGATTATAGGTTTGATAAAAATAACGAGATATTATTGGTCCGCTGGAAGGATAACAGTATTTGCACAATGGCTACCAATCATGATTCCTACGAACCACCAGGATTTGTTAAAAGATGGTGCTCCCAAAAAAAGCAAAAAACTGATATGCGGATCCCATACATGTTTCAAAATTACAACAAGGGCATGGGTGGAGTTGATGAAATTGATCGATCCATATCATTATACTGAATCGGCATTCATGGCAAAAAATGGTGGTGGGGTTTATTTACCTACATGATAGTTATGGCTATGTCAAATGCATGGCGCTTGCATGTATGTAGTAAAGAAAACAGTATGGACCAGTTAATATTTCGACGAACTATTGCTAGATTTTACCTAAAGCAATCACCAAAAAAACGCGCTAATGCTCGTCATTCGTCATCAAATATTGAAGGCTTAAAGCTAGACGGCGCCGATCACGTTCACGAAAAGCTTCCAAATCGTGTACGTTGCGTCATCTGCCACAAGAGAAGCCGTTGGAGTTGCAAAAAATGCAAGAAAACACTTTGTATTGATAAAGGGTGCTTTTCAAAATTTCACTCATAAGTAGCCACTGTGCCAATTTAGGTATACCCCTTTTATGTCCTGAAAAAAGAAAATTTTTAATTTATTTTTTTGTTTTCCTGTGTTTTTTTACTCCTAATTTTATATCAATAAATAATTTTTCAAAGTTTTCCTTGTCGTTTTGGTTTGGCTTTAAATGGGTTAACAAACAAAGTTTCACTTAATTTTTGCTCAGTGTGACTATGCCACAGTAGATGGCACCACAATTTTTGTTCTAATTAGCTTTACAATAGTTATTTCTATTTTAACATGAATGTCAACATTTTCAATTAGATATCAAACACAACAATGTTAAAAGTATGCACAGAGCTGAATAAAGAAGAAGCAATGTGTTTTTTGCTTTAAAAAGAGTTCTACATAGTTATATAAAATTATAATACTGCTTTACCTACAAAATATCTGATTCCGATTACATATAATTTTTAAAAATTACTAAAGCATTATTATGCACATAAATGCAAAATTGCACCTTTTAAATTTTCCATTCAAATTTAAGAAAATATCAATTCTAAAAACTTGAATTCATATTTCCGATTATGAATTAGAAAATATCAATTGAATTTCAGAAAATCATAAAAAAACGTCGGAAATAATAACTTGAAATTTAGAAGACAATAATTAAATTTTTAAAATATTTATTTATTTATTTATTCAGGTTTAACATTAAAATAAAATAATTTTAATGTTAAAAAAATAATATATAGCTATAGCTACTAGGCCTTAAGCTAATATAACGTATCTATAGAACTAATGTAACTTATAAATTCTTAAATATATCTAAGTAAGAAGAAAAAAAAATATTTTTATTTTAAATGAGATGATATAACTTAGTTTCTTTTAAAAATGTTTTGATATTTTTGATGGAATCATAGGATGGAGAGGAGAGGGCTAGGATGGGGTCAGTGTTTTCAAAAATTCGTATTCGTTCTTGTCCATAAAGTGGACATTCGGATAGAATATGTTTAACACTCAATATTGTGGTGGGATTGCAGTTGCATATGGGTGGATCTTTTTTATTTATTAAATGTTCGTGAGTTAATATAGTATGTCCTAGTCGCAGTCTTAGGAATTTTATAAGATTAAGTCTACTAACTTCGCTGTTTGACGCCATCCAATGTTGGATGCTATTCTTAGATGAATTTGAATATTTATACCAGTCGTTCGTACTATTCCAATTGTTATGGTGTTTCTGGATGTATTTTTTTTAGGTTTCTTAAATCATTCAAATTGAGATTCTCAGTTTTAATGAGAGGATATTTGAAACTTTGTTTGGCGAAGGAATCTGCGCATTCATTACCGGAAATTCCCATGTGGCCCGGAACCCACATTAGAGTGATTTTATCATGTTTATCTATTAGGATATCACGTATTTTATTAGCATAGAAATTATTGTTATTAACGTTCGCAATTGCGTTTAATGCTGATAAAGAATCAGTGCAAATTTTAAATTTGCCGCTTCTATTCTTAACATAATTTATGGCTTCATTGATTGCTATAATTTCAGCTGATAAAATGGAACTATGGCTTGGCAATTCAGATACCCTTATTAGTATATTTTCATAGGTAATCGCAAATGTTGTATTTTTTCCGCTTAGGGAACCGTCAGTGTAGATGAAAGTGAAATCATTTTGGTTCTTGGTAATATTACGGAAAAGGAGTTGATATTGTGTAGGTGATGTCAGGTGTGAGTATTGAGAGAAGTCAATAGAGTCTGCAGTAAAGTTCCATGGAGGATATTTGGAAGGAGCAAGTTTTATGGGGTTTATTGTTAATTCTAAATCTGAACAATTTTCAAAGATTCTATTGATACTGGGCGGTATCGTAAATTTTTTTTTGTTTTTATTTAATTTTCGAATTATTGGATTTAAGGGGCTGTCCTTACAGAAAATTAGAGATTTTACTAATTTGCCAGAAATATAATCTCGCTGGATCAATATATCATTAATATTAGCCTCAAATAGCATGTTATTAATTGGTGTAGAGCGAAGTGCACCGAGCGTTGCACGAATAGCTGCATTTAAAATTGCGGTTATTTTTCTAAATATACTCTTGGGAGCAAAACCAAATAAAACAAGTAAGAAAATTATAGTCGGTCTAGACCGACTATACGATACCCTATACCATGCGTTTAGAAACCCTATCTCTTAGGCCCAACTAACTGGACATTGAAAATAAGCAAAAAACCAAATTTTAGTGGGATTTTTATTAATTTTTTTGGCTGCAGATTTGAAAAAGTTCATATCGAATGCTATATCTATAAAGAGACTAGGTCCAAAAATGGACCGATCCTGATCATGTTTGGTAAAGTCTCTTGTATTTTGCAAAAATATATACAAACAAAATTTGAGAAGAATCAGTGCAATATTTTAGTTTTTTAATAGATTTAAGTGAAGATCGGGAAGCAGCTCTATATGGGGTCAAAGGGATCATTTTTGGACTACTCATTAGTGGATGTAATGAACGCATACAAACCCAATTTGAGTAAGATATATATGACAATTTGGATCTTATGGCAATTTATGTCGATTTCATATGGGTAATTTGTATGGGGGCTAGGTCTGAACATGGACCTATTCTCACCAATT
Source organism: Cordilura impudica (assembly GCA_963682025.1). Taxonomy (NCBI): domain Eukaryota; kingdom Metazoa; phylum Arthropoda; class Insecta; order Diptera; family Scathophagidae; genus Cordilura; species Cordilura impudica. The sequence continues at coordinate 284,219,773 of OY821518.1, read as the reverse complement.
TCAATAGCGTTCATCCCATGGCCGATAAAAGCTTATATACCAAATTTCATCAAAATATATTCATACTTGCGACCTGTAGTTTGATTACAAGGTTTACATGGACACACAGACGGACGGACGGACGGACGGACATTGTTAAATCAACTCAGAAAGTGATTCTGATTCGATCGGTATAATTAGAGATGAGTCTAGGTCAAATATTTTTGGTTGTTACAAACAGCAGCACAAAGTCATTATACCCAAACCACATAGTGGTATAGGGTATAAAAAGTCCATAGCTAATTTTGGAAACAATTAAAGACTTTACAATATTTATCAATGAAAGGATGTTGCAGTCATACTTTGGGTTGGAAAGGCATTTAATGATGTTAAGTTGGATATTTAATGAAGAACTCAAATACTCAATATGTGATTTCCAGTTATATCTTTTGTTAAAAATAATTCCTAGAATTTTAAGATTATCTGTTTCAGTGACTAAAAATATAAATTTTATTCTTTAACCACAAATTGAAATTAAAAACCACCAAATATGTTTACATTTAAAAAATCAACTGAAACTAAAAAAAAAATATTGCGATTCAGGAGGCATTAAAGCATTACAGGATAAGAAACCATTAATTTAAATTCATTGAAGTTTAGAAAACCTCAAATGATATTTAAGAATTGCGAACATAAAAATTGTTACATAAATAAAGCGCATGAAAATGTTATTTATTTATATATATTATTTTTCACAATTTTTTTGGGTGAAAGTTTGAAGTTATTCAGAAAATAAAGATAAAAAATTATTTTATTTAAAGTTTTTGGGACATTTGGTTTTTTGCGTTTGGCATCCCTAATTTGACTTCGTGGGCAAAATAAAACCCAAAAAATTCAAGTTCGATAATAATTCCCAGGTAGTAGTATTTGGAGTCAATAAATGAAAATATATTCTATTAACATAATTTAATTCAAAATCAAAAGTTGGCATCACTGGGTTAGATTTTGTATTGTATTGTGCTATTTTGTGTTACCACAAAATCTAACTGCCTTTTAATATGTAAAAAAAAATTTATTCTCTGTTTTCCAAATATGGCAATATTTTAAGAAGAAAATTGAGAGACCTTTTTTTTTGGTTATTATTTTGTTACTTCATGCGACCTATACGGCCGCAATAAAGAATTATTTGGCCAGTTAAAAGAATCTATACAACCATCTGCAATTAGCACGATTTAACGCGCAAAGCCACCCTACACAACTACTACCTTCGCAATGAACGTTAGGGTGAGCTATTTAATTTGCAAAAACTTAAACTAAATTAAACGAGAGGTTATGTCATATAACCGGAAACGCATGCATGTATATAACTTAAATGCATGCCGATCAGCAACCACGATGACCAAAAAGCAAACATCACAACGTGTTTTCTTTTATCCGAAATAATAGAAACGACGAAAATGATCATGCCTCGTAGGAGCGCGAATTAATAATGTGAGAGACCTTTATAGACCAACTCTTGAAATAAACAAAAATCATCTGTTAAGTGGATCAACCAAAAGAATTTGCTGAAATAGTTTGGTATTAAGTTTAATAAATTGTTTACTTTTTCAAATATTTCGTTTACATTTATTATCAATACTCAAACCGAGGTGGAGGGTAGCAAAGATTCAACACAGCCGAATTTAACACTCATACTTGTTTAATGTGTAAGTAAAACAACGTCAGAATTTTCCCAATAAAAAACAAGTAAGAAAATTATAGTCGGTCTAGACCGACTATACGATACCCTATACCATGCGTTTAGAAACCCTATCTCTTAGGCCCAACTAACTGGGCATAGAAAATAAGCAAAAACCAAATTTGAGTGGGATTTTTATTAATTTTTTTGGCTGCAGATATGAAAAAGTTCATATCGGATGCTATATTTATATGAGGACTAGGTCCGAAAATGGACCAATCCTGATCATGTTTGGTAAAGTCGCTTGTATTTTGCAAAAATATATACAAACAAAATTTGGGAAGAATCAGTGCAATATTTCTGTTTTTTGATATATTTAAGTGAAGATCGGGAAGCAGCTCTATATGGGGCCAAAGGGATCATTTTTGGACTACTCATTAATGGATGTAATGAACGCATATAAACCCAATATGAGTAAGATCTATGTGACAATTTGGATCTTATGACAATTTATGTCGATTTCATAGGGGTAATTTGTATGGGGGCTAGGTCTGAACATGGACCGATTCTCACCAATTTCAATAGCGTTCATCCCATTGCCGATAAAAGCTTATATACCAAATTTCATCAAAATATATTCATATTTGCGACCTTCAGTTTGATTACAAGGTTTACATGGACACACAGACGGACGGACGGACGGACGGACGGACATTGTTAAATCAACTCAGAAAGCGATTCTGATTCGATCGGTATAATTAAAGATGGGTCTAGGTCAAATACTTTTGGTTGTTACAAACAGCAGCACAAAGTCATTATACCCAAACCACATAGTGGTATAGGGTATAAAAATAATTGTCAGAATTAGTTGAAAATTAAATTAAAACGCAGTAAATTATTATACCCTATACAACTATGTGGTTTGGGTATAATGACTTTGTGCTGCTGTTTGTAACAACCAAAAATACACCGATCGAATCAGAATCACTATCTAATTCGATTTAACGATGTCCGTCCGTCCGTCCGTCTGTGTGTCCATGTAAAGCTTGTAATCAAACTGCAGGTCGCAAATATGAATATATTTTGATGAAATTTGGTATTTGATCTTTTATCGGCCATGGGATGAACGCTATTGAAATTGGTGAGAATCGGTCCATGTTCAGACCTAGCCCCCATGCAAATGACCCCTATGAAATCGACTTAAATTGCCATAAGATCCAAATTATCATATGAATCTTAGTCAAATTGGGTTTGTATGTATACATTACATCCCTTAATCAGTAGTCCAAAAATTATCCATATTGGACAACTATTAGTCATAGGCCCCATATAGAAATGCTTCCCGATCTTCACTTAAATCTATCAAAAAACAAAAATATTGCACTGATTCTTCTCAAATTTTGTTTGTATATATTTTTGCAAAATACAAGAGACTTTGCCAACCATGGTCAGGATCGGTCCATTTTTGGGCCTAGTCCCCGTATAGATATTTCATCCGATATGAACTTTTTCATATCTGCAGCCGAAAAAATTAATAAAAATCACACTCAAATTTGGTTTATGCTTATTTTCTATATCCAGTTTGTTGGGCCTGAGCGAAAGGGTCTCTAAACGCATGGTATAGGGTATCCTATAGTCGGTCTAGACCGACTATAATTTTCTTACTTGTTTTTCTTGCAATATGACATAAAAACTTACACAACCCCATGTAAATAAAAAAATTTGCAGAAATGTGTAAATTTAATATTTTTTTTTTTAAATTAAAATTTACACAATATATATTTTACATGTGCTATTAAATCTAAAACTACACATTTTTTTTTTTTATCAAAAACTAGCTGACCCGGCGAACTTTGTTCCTCCTTAAAGGCAATAAATAAGCATTTTTTTTTTAATTGGAAAAAAATTTTTTTTTAATTGAAAAAAATACAAAAAAAATTAAATACCTACATTAATCATTCATAATTATTTCTGTATTTTAGTACATAGGTTGCTCTTCATTTAAGTACCTTGTGATACACGACATTTTTTGTTTTATTATCAGGCGCAAAAACAAACAACGCCGATGGTCTTCCGACCCGTGAACATGCCACGTATAATCGACCATGGGAAAAACATGAATGTTCTAGATTTAAACCACAAACTTTTAAGGATTGGCCTTGTGATTTCTTGATGGTCATGGCAAATGCAATTTTGCCATTCTATTGAATACATCCAGCATCGAGTATCTCCAAAGACGCGTTGTTTAACAATAAAGTTCATCAGGGACCGAATTTTTTGCCTGAATATACGTGCTGTGATGTCGTGTCTATCACTTGATGTTTGTCCGGGAAGCAGCAATTGAGTAATTTCTATCCATTTAGGATTACAGGTAAAAGTAATAAAGAGATCGGGCCGACCGTAATGACGAACATATGTCATAGCATCTTGTGCATATTCATGCATATGACGTGGACTACCAATATATGTTGCCGGCAGAATAGTTAATCGACCAATATTAGCTGCATTTCCTTCAGTACTAACTGCATCACGTAAATGGATGTACTCCTCAGAACGCAGTTTGGCTTGGTTCAATCTAATGAATGTTAAACGTTCCGTTTCTATTTTTACATACATGTCAACGCAATACTGCTGAAACAATCGACGAAACCGCAGCAAATAGTTGTCAGCATTTAGACGAATCATCAAACGATATGCGTAATAATTCATTGAGCTAACTTTCTTTGTAGTTTCTTCACCTGAAATTAAAAATTTGATAATTAACCGTTTCAAAGGCAAACAATGCAGACATTAACCATTTTTTTAATAAGCATTATTTTAAATCAGTGGCTTTCACAAATAAATGAAATAAGTTATGATACTGATACTCACCATTCAATGGATTTTTCATTTTAATATTAAAATAATATCCATCTTCTCCTTGCCAAAACATCAGCGGGTATTGCAATGTGTCATATGATCGATGAGTTTCAGATATTTGTTGCAGTTGACCATTATCGCGACGTGTAAGCACAATATCGCGTTTTTCCAATTGTTCACCAACAATCAGGATGGCAACTTCGTCTACTGTTGGAGCATTAAATGTCCTTTCGTGTGTTCCAGATGGTCGTTTATCTGCTTTGATGACAACTTTATAGTCATCACTTGGCATGCGCTCTAAAGCACTCTTAAACAACCTGACTAACGCATGATGTTCATGAAGCAGACACTGCAAGTCTTGACGAATTGCTCGCTTCATTCCTGCATTGAGCTCTAGGCGTCGATCAAGTTGTTCTTCCATGTTGCCCATGAAATATATTTGTAAAAATTTATTCTGTGTATCTTCGAAAGGTAGTAATGATCCAATTCGATGATGAATCTGTCCTTGTATCTACAAAATAAAAACCAGACAGTATCAACTGTGTTATAAACACTTTTTTCGGTCGGAGAGTAGAGTTCAGAATTAGCAAATATACTACATAGGTACCAATATATAAAGTAAATTATTCTTTAACTACATCTATATAATTACAAAAATAAATACCTTAAATGTCGGATTAAATCCTCGTTCTCCGATAATATCTGCCCCAAATGACGTCATCTGGAAACAACCATTGTATTTTTGTGTATTTGCAAGAAAGTGGCATGATTCTTGTGTTTCGCCACAAAGCAATGAATACAATGGCTCAGGTGGCGGAGTCAACAATGGCAATTTCACTTTACCATTAAGGCAGCATAATCCAGGGGTTTCTCCGGAAAACTTTAATGCACCGCAATACTCGCAAACTACGTCCATTTGCCCAATGCAAACGCTAGGATGCAAGCTGTAATCATTGCTGCAATCGTATTGAAACGCTGCTCGATTCAAATCAGCACTTGATAAATATCTTGTTCTGCGTCGCAAATTATCTATTTGTTGGCCTCTGTTGTTCGCTCGACGATTCTGCAATGCCAACCGAGCTGTTTCACGGGCTGCTTCACTTTGCTCTCGTGATTGAGAAGCACGAAGTCGAGCCATACTATCGCGGCGCTGTTCACGTGCAATTTCTTGTTCTTCTTCAGTCCTTTCATTTGTAATATTTCGTATTCTTCTTGCATCACGGCTTTGTCGGGAAAGATTCGATCGTCTTGGTCGCGGCATTATTAATTAAACTTCACTTCACCTAAAAACTCAAATTTTTTATAGTTCACTTCACTTTTTACGGATGGGCAATGGCACTATCATTACATTATAATTGTTAATTATTTATTTAATAGAAATAGTTTTATATTTGATTTCTTACAAATATCAAATTGTCATCCATACGTCATTACATATCTGTCATTATACGTCAATTACATAGCTGTCATGTACGTTTTGTTATTGCAAGTCTGATTCTTTTTTGTTATACCACGTTTTATAGTGACTGACGTTTCATGTCAAGTCACACGGGAATGCTGTCGAACGGGATAAAAAGTATCCTATGTCCTTCTCCTGGCTCTAAACTACCTCCCTGCCAATTTTCAGCTAAATCGGTTCAGCCGTTCTTGAGTTATAAGCGTAGTAACTAACACGACTTTCTTTTATATATATAGAAATCATATAATTTTAAAATTAAATACTTTCAAATAGTATGACATACTTTAAGGACTCACTGTATTCATATTTTATATTCAATTAAGCGTAAACTAAACTTTAATCCAAATTCCATTTTCTTTTTCTTTGCAGGTAGTTATTTAATTTTGTTTAAAACACCCTAACAATCGTAAGTTTTTCCTAATGTAATAACTGTCTCTCCCTCAAAACCTAACCAAATCGTTAGTTGTTGTGAAAAAAATTTGTAAAAATTAATTTTATAAATTACCCTCAGACACACATGACCATTACAAAGGACATGTTTTTCATTTCAATAAATATCAATTGTCTAAAAAACCACATCTATGGAAAGTATCGTCATACTTCAAATTACCCACTCGTTATATGCATTTGCACACTCGTACCACAGGGAACCAATTATATTTTACATATATGTATATATATTTTTTTTTATTTATGTTTTGTTTGTGTTGAGCAACTATTTTGAGCTCAAACCAATTCAGTCTAGTCTTATTTGCATGTTAGAATCTATCGCTATTTGTTTTCTGTTTATGAGTAACTCGACATCATCAACAAATATCCAGCACATTTACAAATGTGTTTTACACAATATTTTATGGTCTCTTTGGGTAACAGCCTCCACTGTTTAGTTGTAAGCTGACCGTTCTTCCGTCCATCCTCAAACTCCCAGCATTCATACAATCATACTTATTATTTGGTAAATTTACACTTTGTCTCTTTGTTTGCAATCGCATCATATAATTTAAAGCACTCTGCATTGGTTGAGTAAGGCTACTTTTTTTTATTATTATTATTTCGTAATCCTTAAACTTCGGAATGGAATTTTTGGATCTTCCAATTTTCTGCAGTCGTATCGTTTCAAGCAGTTTCTCTCAAAAATGTCTCCTCTTTTGAATTTTCTTTTTATGACTAAAAACACTCTAAAATTAAGTTTTTTTTTTTTTTAATAAAAGAAAATATTTTTTATAAATTTTTAAAAAGCAGCCGAAAAGAATATATTTAAAATTTTTATTCTTTGTCATATCTCGCATAGTGTTTTATTTTTGTATAATTTAAACAGATTGTTTGTTGTGTAGTCCTTATATTTTGTCACTGTATTGATAGTTAGCTTGACAAATATTATGTTGCAGCATATTTGTATTTATTGTTGTTTGCCATTAGGTGTTTACAGTTTTATCAAAAAATTTGCTACTTTATTTCAACATATAGAGCCTCACTTTCATCGACCGCCTCCGTTTTATTTTCGTTTTTAAATAATTTTCTACATGAACTTCCGCTTCCGTTTAGCTGTATATAGAGGCTAGTATTAGCAATTGTCGAAGCTAGTCAGAATTTAGCTGTTTAAAGTTTCCATTACTGTTTTGTTTGCATAGAGGCTGGTGGCCTTTCATCTTCCTCTTTAGTTATTTGGATGTGTAAACATTGCCTTTTCAGTACATTTTATATAAAGATTGTACACAATTTGTTTGTACCCTTCGCCACACATGATTAGGTAGGGTATATAAACATGTAAGTTTGCCAGCTCGTTTGTAACTCGTAGAAATTCAAATTGGGGCGCCCAATTTTCTTTATAACTAAAATATCTTATACTGTACGGATCAGTTTGGCTTTGAAAATTAATAAAATTGGCCCCTTAGGCCAAGGGTTATGAGTAAAAATGTGAAGAATCTTCTAAAATTTTTGTGACAATCGTTAAATTTTGCTACGCTTCCTTATAAAGTAGCGCTAGTGGAAAAATACACTCATCACTAGTCCCGTTTAGATTCAATAAATGTGAAAATTGAGTTGACTTCATATTTTTTTTTTATCTTAAAAATTAAATTTTCTCCTTAAAACATTATTTTCATCCGTAATTATATTTTATTTTATATTTTCTCCTCAAATCTATGATATTAATATTTTTTCTTATTTATTTCAAGAAAAAAATCTTAAAATATATTAAGAACAATGTAGAGGTGAATTTTCCTATTTATTCACTAAAAAATTAAAATAAATAAATTATGTGCTCTTAAGTGTAATTTTAAACATTGTTCGATTTTTTATACTGAACAATTTTCTAATTTAGTACTCGTATGCAGTTATTGTATTGAGCACAACTGATAAATATTTTTTTAAATACAAATTTTCCCAACAGAAATAAAATTATCAAAAAATGTTTAAAATTACACTTAAGGTGTAGTTTATTCTTATTGTCTTCTAATTGTAATTTTACAATTTTTTGTAATATTACACCAAAATTTACACAAAAATTTTTTCCAATAAAAAATAGCAATAAATGTTTAAAATTATACTTAACTGCAGTTAGTTGCAGTATCATCCTTTACTGTGTAAATTGAACAATTTTATTTAATATCACATGTAAATTTAGACAAAATTTATCACGAAACGCTTAAAATTACTCGTATTTTTTCATGTGTTAATTTAATAATTTCTTATAATATGACATGAAAATTTACACAAATACATAGTTTTCTGAAAAAAATTATCAGAAATAATTAAAAATTACATTTAAAAGCAGTTAATTATCTTTTGTCTTTTAGTATGTAAATTGACTATTTTTTATAAGTGTCAATGATATTTAGAAAAAAAAAGTTTTCGAAATAAAAAATATCAAGGAATGTTTGAAGTTACATTTAAATGCAGCTAATTGTTTTTGGATTTTTAATAGATAGATTCCATAAAAGTGAAAATTTTACTAAAAATTTTATTTTGAACTCAAATTTAGTTTTATTTTCAATTCAAATTTTTTAACACTTCAAATATTTATGTTTGTCTCTAAACATTTGCTAAACATTTTATTCACCTTAAATAAATTTTCATCTTAAAAATGTGTTTAATATTTTATCTTCTCAAAAATTTATTATTACTACAAATTTAACCTAAATCTCAAAAACATGTGTTTAACTCAAAAATATATTTTCACCTCATATTATTATTCACCTGAAAAATTTCTTTTACATTTTTCAACTCTAAAATTAAAAATTTATTTTTACGTCAGAATTGATTTTAGCCTCAAAAATATTATTTCACCTCAAATTGTTTTTCGCCTTATTTATTTTTAATTTTTTTCATCTGAAAAATTTATTTTTCTTAGAATTTAATTTTAATATCAAAAATTTGTTTTCACCTCAAAATGATTTTGACCTCAAATTATTTTTCACCTCAAATATTTATTTTTACCTTAAAAAAAATAAATGATAATAAAAAAGCGGCTAGCTAAAAAAATACACTTATTCCTCGTAAATCTAACAGATGCCATAGAAGTGAACATTTTATTCACCTCAAATTATTTTTCACCTTAAAAATGTCTATTCTATTTTTTCATCGCCAAAAATGTATTTTTATGTATATCACCTCAAGACTTTGCTTTAATCGCAAATTTTTTTCACCTCAAAACTGGTTTTAGTCTTATCTGAAAAATTTATTTTTACTTAGAATTTAATTTTAATATCAAAAATTTGTTTTCACCTCAAAATGATTTTGAGCTCAAATTATTTTTCACCTCAAATATTTATTTTTACCTTAAAAAAAATAAATGATAATGAAAAAGCGGCTAGCTAAAAAAATACACTTACTTCCTCGTAAATCTTACAGATGCCATACAGGTGAACATTTTATTCACCTCAAATTATTTTTCACCTTAAAAATTTCTATTCTATTTTTTGCATCGCCAAAAATGTATTTTTATGTATTTCACCTCAATACTTTGCTTTAATCGCAAATTTTTTCACCTCAAAACTGGTTTTAGTCTTAGGAATACGGAGTAGTTATGATTTTAGAAATATATGATCTTTTCTTCTCTTCCAAGCGCCATTAAAAACTTAAAAAATATTTTTATCTAAAACGGATTTCCCGGCTAAACAAATAAGTTTTTTTTCTAGACCCCGATATTTTTAAATTTTTATCAAATTTGACATGAATGTGTTCTGCCTTTGTAAACTAAGAAATATTTGAAATTTACTTCCAATTACGTGAAAAGTAATTTAATGTGGCCTTTAATGTGGCCTGTAATAAATGCGTGTATCTTCAAAATTTATTACCTATGATTCTAATTAATCGAGGTAACGGTTAAAAGCCCTCGTTTTATTTGCGATAGGTCAAACGTGATTATGACATGATCAAAATTTTGTAATGGTATGTTATAAAGTGTTATCTTTAAAAAATATAGTTTGGTGCTAATTGTCTAATTGTGCCAAATGTAACGAGTAAGTTTTAACTGGTTTCTGAGTTATAAATAAGATAATGAAATTATATCGACATTTTTATCTCTTTAATATTGTATTGTGTGTGTAAAGAGGTGTTTGAAGTACTGCGACCGAAGTGATCTATTGTACTGCCTTCTGCTAATAAGTCGTCCCTATAAACTCTCTTCCAACCCTGAAGCCCTCAGGAAGTCGAGGATGTTGGTTCGTTCTAGTAATTTTATGTCGCTACCTAGTACTTGCAAGGACCCCAGGTGCTTTTCTCTTTTGTGCATTAGCACTCCACAGTACCCAAGTATGTGCTCTGGTGATTCGGCTGCCTCATCACAGATCTGCACATGGGGTTTGCTACAATTACTAACCTGCTCAGATGTTCCCTGAGCCTACAGTGACCAGTTAAAATCCCAGTTAGTATTCTCAGACCGTTCTTTGACAATCTAATGCACGACCAAAATCTCTTCTTGTTGTAGCCACCAAACAAGATTTTGGATTGCCTTAAGCCCAAGTGGCTCGAGAAAAATTCCCGTCTAACACAATTTTCATGTTCCCTGAGTACGCCTTCCCATACTCCTTTTCCTATTCCACAAAATGGTTTCGGCCCCACTAATTTTGTGGAAGCTCCCCTTCTGGCAAGTTCATTAGCTTGCTCATTACCTTGAATCCCAATATGTCCCGGTACCCAACAAAGGCTAACCTTGTTATGTTTATCTAGCTCATTTAGTTTCTGTACACAGTCCCATACTAACTTATGCTATGTTCACACGGAGAGCAAGATTCGCGGTTCGCTCTCTCATTCACGGTTCGCGCCCGAATCATGATTCAATCTACATGATTCGCCATACAAAATTTTGAGAGCGAATCTACTTGGTTCAAAATGAACCTAGTTGTGAAACTAGAAACATTGACTGTCATCTCCAAGTTTGATAAGAAATTATCGCTAGTTTATCTGAACTAGCTGTCAAAAATATATAAACAAAGAAAAAACAGACAATTAATTTGTGCAATAAAATAAATAGAAACATTTGACAAATAAAAAGTATATATGATCCATTTCGAGGTTCTCTAATTTTTTAAAGAAAAAACACAGAAAGTTCAAATTTAATGGGGAATGTTTATTATCATTTGAAAGAACATTCTTTGGCATTTATTTTTTGAAGATTATGTCTATCAAATGTTGGCCGCGGCTACGTCTCAGATGGTCCATCCGTTGAGTCCAATTTTCGATGACTCGTTCGAGCATTTCGACTGGTAACTGGCGAATGACACGCGTGATATTTTGCTCCAAGGCCTGAATCGAAGCGGGATTGTCCGCATAAACTTTAGACTTTACATATCCCCACAGGAAAAAGTCTAACGGTGTGATATCACACGATCTTGGTTGCCAATCCACCGGCCCAAAACGTGAAATTATCTGCTCACCGAAGTGTTCTCTCAATAAATCCATTGATTGATGTGCTGTGTGGGAAGTGGCGCCGTCTTGTTGAAACCAAATGTCGCCGAGATCACGAGCTTCAATTTCAGGCATCAAATAGTCGGTTATCATGGCACGATAACGGTCGCCATTGACGGTTACGTTCTCACCGGCATCATTTTTGAAGAAATATGGACCGATGGTTCCACCGGCCTACAAACGACACCAAACCGTTGTTTTTCTGGATGAAGTGGCAGTGAATGCTGGGTCTCAAGATGGGTGATGGTGTTGCGAATAGTACGCTCAGTAGGCCGATTATGTTGACCATTAGTTGAGCGAAGTGCACGAAACCCATTCTTCACAGAACGTGAATTTTCGTAATAAAGTTGAACGATTTGTAAACGTTGTTCAGGCGTAAGTCTTTCCATGATGAAATGCCAATCAATACTAAACAAAAATAACATGACAGCATGACACGACTCACACGTGATCTGTCAAAAAAAGCCTATTGAAAAAAGTATCTCTACTTGGATGACCCGTTATATATTCAAATAAAAATAGAAAAAATGAAATAGTGAAACGTAAAGTGTAGAAGGATGTCTTCAAATATTTGCACGAAAAATATAAACGTCAAAATGAAACAAGAAGACACGTCTGAACATCAAGGTTCACAATCTTGATTCAGAGAGCGAATCAAGTGGTTCATTTTGCCGTCTGACCATGCTATTAGAGTCTACTTCATAGGAGCTTAGAGCTGAAATAGCAGCTTGTTTATCTGATAATATGGTTATGTTCCGTCTTTTATACTTTCAATTCAAGTTGATTTGTGCACATCTATCGATGGCATGAGATGCTTGTGTGTATTCATTCCCATTGGCCCGAAGACTCCCGCCCCTGTGCCACTTTCGGTTTTTGACCCATCTGTGTACCATTTGATTGTATCTTCTCTTAGAGAATATGCTCTACTTAAACCGCTCCATTCTCTCTTATTGCTAAGTTCTGTATTGTATTACCTGAAATCATATTTCTTCTCAGCCTTGTCCATGGGGCAATCTAGGAGGGAGTAATCATTAACTTGGCTTATTCGGTTCCATTGCCCTTCATAAAGCCTGGTTATAGGTTTATCTCCCTTGATTCTGATTGCCGTTGTCAGGGCTTTCCTCTGCACCACTATATGTAGTGGGTTTAGGTCCAATAGTGCTTCAAGTGATACCGTTGGGCACGTCCTCATTGCACCCGTTACACCAATGCACGCTAATCTTTGTATCTTACTTAGTTACATTTGAGTCGACTTCAGGTTTGTTCTTTTGGCCCACGCTATAGCTCCATAGGTCACTATTGGGCGGACCATCATAAGGTATATCCAGTGCAGAATGCTGGGTTGACATCCACAGGTTTTACCCGCTATCCTTCTGCATATCATTGTAGCTCGCTTGGCTTTCTCAGTGACGTTATCTACATGTGCCTTCCATGTTAACTTGTTGTCCAGTACTATCCCAGATTGTTCACCTCTACTTTTGGTTCAATGACTTCCCCAGAATTTGAATTGCCCTCCATCTTGGAAGTTTCCTTTTCCTGGTAAATGGTGAAATAGTGATCTTTGCCGGATTCATGTTCAATCCTGTTGCCCCGCACCATTGACATATAATCCTCAACCCTCTTTGTACGATGTCACATAGGTTTTCCTCGAATTTGCCTCTTGCTACTAAGACTATGTCGTCCGCGTAACCTTGACGTTCTATTCCTGTTTCTGACAGTTTCATTAGTAATTCGTCAACTACCAGACTCCACATCAAGGGCGAAAGAACTCCTCACTGTGGACATCCTCTGGTTATGTTGACGGATATGGTCTCCCCATCTGCTGTTATTTCTACTGATCTCGTGTAGAGCACATCTACCATCCATTTTGATGTCACTGGGGTACTCCTCTTTGGTTTAATGCCCTTTCTATAACTTCGTGTGAAGTGTTATCAAAGGCTTCTTTTATATCCAGGAATTTCCTTTTCATCTATTGATTTCTGAATAGTTCTTACCAGGCTAGTGAGAGCGGTCTCTGTTGATCTGCCCGCTCTATACGCATGCTGGTTTGGATGCAAAGGCATCTGCTATTATAGCCCACATCTTAGATCAGCATAAAAGATGTTAGGCTTATCGGTCTGAAGGATTTTGGATGCACAGTGTCGTTTTTACCCACTCTGGGTATGAACACAACTCTTTCCCTCCTCCATGCCTTTGGTATGTACCCCAAGGTCAAGCTGCTACGCCCGATATTTAACATGAATGGCAATAATTCCTTCAAACCCTTTTGTAAGAGGGCAGGAAAAATACCATCCGTTCCAGGAGATTTAAAGGGTTCAAAGATACCTAAAGCCCATTCTAGTGTTTCCCTAGAGCAAACTTCTGCTGCTATTTGCCTGCTTACCCGACTAGGGTTTCTTGGTCCGTTACTTTTTAATATTATATTTTGTATATTTCTTCTTGTAATTTAGTTACCGTTGTAAAAGCCAAATAATGGAAAAATAAGATGGAATTGATAATTCTCTCTACCTAAATTTGGATCTATTAAAACATAAAATGAAAATTCTAAATTCACGTTTTGGTTTCAAATTTTATTCTTGACTTTGAAATTTTTTTATAACACAGAAACCACTTGGAACTCTTTAATGAAATTTAGTACAAGTGTAGAAAAGATTATTAGATTTTGAAACTATTTTTAAAAATATCAGTTTGATGGATATATTTTACCAACTAAACACCATATGATTATTAACTTTGATATTTGAAAAACATAAAATCAATTTCTTGTGTTAAGGGCAATTCCAATACCTACCAAATGACATCTCAACTGAATTTGTAGGTAAACTACTTTTAAAGAAATCGTAATTATGTTGCCTCACCTTTGAGATTATTTCACTCCTTTGTGCCTCCATATTTCGGGAACTACAAAAGCCAGAGCTATAAATTTTTAAATATTTCCAATAATTTTTTTTTTTTTGCTTCTAAAATATTTAATTTTCCCTCACAATTAGTTTTAGCCTCAAAATTTTCTTTGCACATCAAATATTTATTTTTACATCAAAAATAGTTTTGTACTAAAAAAAATCAATTTTGGTAATAATTTTTGTTCTAAACTAATTTTTTGAGCCCAATTTTTTCTTGAAAAGATTTTGGAGGGCATATAAAAATTCTCTACAGCCCACTTTAACACTCTTATTTGTTTTATATTATTTCAACTAAGTTGTGGCCATACAAACGTTTTCAACATTGTCGTTGATAGGTACAGGTTTCACATACACATATGTACATATACTTGTATAGTTGTTGTGCTGTATGAGTCTATGGCGCCACCAAGTATATTGTGTTTTTTCCCATTTGTTATGCATTCATTCAATATTCATTGTTTCCTAATAGGATTGTTGTTTGTGAGATGAGTGGTTGGTGAAACGGAAAAGTGGAAAATATTTCTGTTTTTTTTTTTTGTGTTCTAAAAAGATAATTTTATTCAAATTCGTTATAGTGCAGCCTTAAAGTATGCCAGATTTTTAGTAATATATTTAAATCCTTAAAATAGGTAAATTTTTTTTTTGCTAGGACAATTTTAACACTAAATAATAATTTACGTAGATCCAGGTATTTAGAGAAACATTTTGTTTTGCAGCCTTTTAATAGGCTGGTATTTTGATGAATATTTTAAGTTAAATTAGAAAATGAAAAAGGAATGTGTATTATGTTGAATTTTTTTGTGAAATTATAACCAAAACTAGTTAGTTGTAAGGCGCCTAAAGCGCCATTGAAAATTACATAAAATACTTTTTTAGGAAGACGTATTTTTTTAATGTAAGATATATTTTTAGGGGAAAAAAAATACTTTTTGAGAAAAGGTACTTTTTTAAGAAAACGTATTTTTTTTAACAGTCACCTTTTGAAATAAGAAATTTTCAAATGTGCTTTTTAAAGACGAGGTTCTTTTTAAAGAAAATTTACATTTTTAGAAAAGTATTTATTAAAAAAGGTAGTTTTTAAAAAAGTTATTTTTTATAATAGGTTCATCTTTAAGAAATATCACTTTTTTAAAGTGCTTTTTTAAATATGTGCTTTGTTAAGAAATTGTACTTTTTTAAGAAATTACAGTTTTTTAGAAAATGTGTTTTTTAAAAATGTATTTTTTAGAAAAGAGTATTTTATAGAAAAATTATTTATTTAGACAAGGTACTTTCTATGACAAAGATACTTTTTGAAGAACATTTATTTTTTTAGAAAAGGTACTTTTCTAGAAAAGGTATTTTTTAAAAAGGGTACTCTTTTAGAAAATTTACTTTTTTTAGAAAAGCCACTCTTTTTAGAAAATCTAATTAAATAAAAAAGTTACGTTTTAAGAAAGGTTACTTTAAAAATCAGATTTTTAGAAAATGGTATTTTTCAAGAAAAGTTAGTTTTTTCAAGAAAAGATACTTTTTTAAGAAAATTTGCTTTTTAAGGAAACGGTGCTTTTTTTTTAAAGAAAATTTACTTTTTAAAGAAAATTTACTTTTTAAAGAAAGTGTATGTCTTTTTTAAAAAAGGTACTTTTGTAAGAAAATGTTTTTTTTTAGGACAAGGTACTTTTTGAAGAAAATGTATTATTTTACGAAAATTCTCTTTTTTAAGAAAATGAGCTTTTTTCCTCTTTTTTTTGAAAATTTACTTTATTCAGAAATGGTTCTTTTTAAAAGAAGAAACGGTACATTTTATCAAAAAAAGGCACTTTTAATAAAGTGCAGGTTTTAAAAATATAGCCTTTTAGAAAAGGTACTTTTTAAAAAGATACTTTTTTATAATAAAAAGTACCTTTTTACTTTTTTATAAAAAGTACCTTTTTAGAGAAGGTACTTTTTTAGAAAAGGTACTATTTCAGAAATGGTACTTTTTTAAAACCTAAACTCTGTGAAAAATTGTTAAACAAAATTACTTTTAAATATTATGTAAATAAAGAATTGAATTGAATTGAATTGAAATTGGTACTTTTTTAAGAAAACGTATTGTTTAGGACAAGATACTCTTTGAAGAAAAGGCACTTTGGAGGTACTTTTTTGTTTTTGAAGAAAACGTACTTTTAGAAGCAAACGTACTATTCTGAAAGAGTTCGCTTTTTTAGGAAAATGGGCTTTTTACATAAGTTTCTTTTGTTTTTGAAAATGTACTTTATTCAGAAAAGGTACTTTTTAAAGAAGAAATGTTTTTTTTTTTAAACAAAAGGCGCTTTTAAGGAAGTGCACGTTTTAAAAAACGTAGTTTTTTAGAAAAGGTACCTTTTTAGAGAAGGTGTTTTTTTAGAAATGGTACTATTTCAGAAAAGGTACATTTTTGGAAAAAGTACTTATTTAGAAAAGGTACTTTTTAGGTACTTGCTTTTTTAGAAAAGGTCCCCCTTAAGAAAAGTTAGTTTTGTAAGAAAAGGTACTTTTGATGGAAAAAATACTCTTTAAAGATGAGGTACTTTTTAAAGAAAATATGCTTTTTAAAAAAACGGCACTTTTTATGAAAAGGCGTTTTAGAGAAGATACTTTTTTGGAAAATGTACTTTTTAAAGAAAGTGTACGTCTCTTTTAGAAAAGATCCTTTTGTAAGAAAATGCATGTTTTTAGGACAAGGTACTCTTTGAAGAAAAGGCAGTTTTGGAAGAAAGGGTACTTTTTTTTTACAAAAACGTATCTTTTGGAGAAAACGTACTATTTTAAGAAAATTTACTTTTTTTAAGAAAATTAGCTTTTATCCTTTTTTTTAGAAAATGTACTTAAAGGTACTTTCTAAACGAAGAAACGAAAAAAAAAAAACAAAAGGCACTCGTAATAAAGCGCAGGTTTTAAAAATATAGTTTTTTAGAAAAGGTACTTTTTTATAAAAAGTACTTTTTTATAAAAAGTACCTTTTTAGAAAAGGAACTTTTTTAGAAGTGGTACTATTTCAGAAAAGGTAATTTTTTAAGAAAAAATGGTACTTTTTGAAGAAAAGGTACTTACTTTTTGAAGAAAACGTACTATTCTGAGAAAATTCTCTTTTTAAAGAATATTGACTTTTTACATAATTTTTTTTTTTTTTTTTTTGGAAAATGTACTTTATTCAGAAAAGATAATTTTCAAAGCAGAAATGGTTAATTTTTTTAACAGAAGGCACTTTTAAGAAAGTGCAGGTTTTTTAGAAAATGTAGTTATTTCGAAAAGGTGCCTTTTTAGAAAAGGTGCCTTTTTAGAAAAGGTACTATATCAGTACCTTTTTAAAAAAAGGTACTTTTTTTTAGTAAAAGTTACTTTTATAAGAAAAGGTACATTTTATAGAAAAATACTTTTTAAAGAAAATATGCTTTTTTAAGAACCGACACTTTTTTTAAGTAAAGACGCTTTAGAAAAGATACTTTTTTAGAACAGGTACTTTTTTAGAAAAGGCACTTTTTGGACAACATACTTTTATAGAAAAAGGACTTTTTTAGAAAATGTGTTTTTGTAGAAAAAGTATGTTAGCATTTATTTTATATATCTGAATAGAGATAATATTATTTTCATTTACCTTAAAACTATGCTTCAGGTTTTCGTTTGTAGTTTCAAAGTTTCTTAATAAATTAATTTATTTAGTTTATTCACCTTTCATCCATGTCTTTATTTACACCCCTTTTAACATTTCTAATTCATTTCCAATTATTTAAATATTATCATAAATATTTATTTATTTTTCGAATTGCGTGCTTAACAAACAGAAACAAAAGCCTGAAATGAAGCCTGTTTGAAGGAGTTAATCACAAGTATTTGGTATTCCGCTAAAAACCAACACACGTGTTGTGTTGTATAAAACAATTAATTTTACATCAAACCCTTTGTTCAATTTCACTTTTTTTTTCCCCCTCAAATACAAATAAGTTTGTTTTTTTTTTTTTGCTTTTTGCCGTTATTACATTAAGATTGTTTTTTTTTTTTATTATAGCATATGTGAAGGCTTTCTGTTTAAACCTGCGAGTAACTCTCGTTGATTTCTTTATTATTCTTACTTGCTCGAACTCACACACAGCACACCATAGGTAGAGGGATCGTTCAAGTGTATTTTGAAGTGGTGGAAATGTTAAAAATATTTCTTAAGAACAATATGTTGTTCACTTTTCTTTCGCCACAATAACAACTGAAATACTTGTCATTCTTTTCTTGTGTAACCATTAAGATGGCATATTGTAAAGAAGTTAAATATTTAAATGAAACACAGGAAAATGTGTTGCCTACAGTCAGGAGAGAAGAAGTTGTTTTCGAAAAAAGAAAATTAATTAAAATATTTTGTAGAGGAAAACTTTTAATAAAAAATTGCTGAAGAGAAAGAGATATTTTGTGTCGCTGATTAAATTAAACATTCTTTTATAAATTACCGATTTTAAGGTTTGTTAGGTCGTAGTAGGACTTTGTTGCGCTTTAAGAAATTTGTTGGTTTTTAAGAAAATTGTTTATTGAGACAAATATTGAATACTACCAGTTGCTAAGCGCCCGATCGCATGTGATAGTATTTTGTTTTATCGAGTTCATAAACCATATATATATGGAAAGCTAATACTAATGTATATGTAAATATAATTTAAAATGAATAAATATATTAAATATGCCTTGAAATCAATTGATTTTTAATTTTTAATTTTAAATTTTTAATTTTTAATTTTTAATTTTTAATTTTTAATTTTTAATTTTTAATTTTTAATTTTTAATTTTTAATTTTTAATTTTTAATTTTTAATTTTTAATTTTTAATTTTTAATTTTTAATTTTTAATTTTTAATTTTTAATTTTTAATTTTTAATTTTTAATTTTTAATTTTTAATTTTTAATTTTTAATTTTTAATTTTTAATTTTTAATTTTTAATTTTTAATTTTTAATTTTTAATTTTTAATTTTTAATTTTTAATTTTTAATTTTTAATTTTTAATTTTTAATTTTTAATTTTTAATTTTTAATTTTTAATTTTTAATTTTTAATTTTTAATTTTTAATTTTTAATTTTTAATTTTTAATTTTTAATTTTTAATTTTTAATTTTTAATTTTTAATTTTTAATTTTTAATTTTTAATTTTTAATTTTTAATTTTTAATTTTTAATTTTTAATTTTTAATTTTTAATTTGTAATTTTTAATTTTTAATTTTTAATTTTTAATTTTTAATTTTTAATTTTTAATTTTTAATTTTTAATTTTTAATTTTTAATTTTTAATTTTTAAGTTTTAATTTTTAATTTTTAATTTTTAATTTTTAATGTTTAATTTTTAATGGTTAATTCTTCACTTCTATTTTCAATTTTTAATTTTTAATTTTTAATTTTTAATTTTTAATTTTTAATTTTTAATTTTTAATTTTTAATTTTTAATTTTTAATTTTTAATTTTTAATTTTTAATTTTTAATTTTTAATTTTTAATTTTTAATTTTTAATTTTTAATTTAAAATTTTTAATTTTTAATTTTTAATTTTTAATTTTTAATTTTTAATTTTTAATTTTTAATTTTTAATTTTTAATTTTTAATTTTTAATTTTTAATTTTTAATTTTTAATTTTTAATTTTTAATTTTTAATTTTTAATTTTTAATTTAAATTTTTAATTTTTAATTTTTAATTTTTAATTTTTAATTTTTAATTTTTTATTTTTAATTTTTAAATTTTAATTTTTAATTTTTAATTTTTGATTTTTAATTTTTATTTTTTAATTTTTAATTTTTAATTTTTAATTTTTAAATTTTAATTTTTAATTTTTAATTTTTGATTTTTAATTTTTATTTTTTAATTTTTAATTTTTAATGTTTAATTTTTAATGGTTAATTCTTCACTTCTATTTTCAATTTTTAATTTTTCATTTTTAAATTTTCATTTTTTATTTTCCATTTTTCATTTTCCATTTTCTATTTCTCATTTTTCATTTTTCACTTTTCCTTTTTCAATTTTGAATTTTAATTTTTCATTTTCCATTTTCCACTTTCCATTTTTAATTTTTCGTTTTTCATTTTTCGTTTTCCATATTCCATTTTTCAGGTTTCATTTTCATTTTTCCATTTATCATTTCTAATTTTTCAATTTTCCTTTTTCATTTTCCTTTCTCATTTTTTATTTCTCATTTTTAATTTTCCAATTTTCAAGTTTCGTATTTTATTTTTAACTTTTAATTTTCCATTTTCCGTTTTTAAATTTTCATATATCATTTTCCATTTTTAATTTTTCAATTTTCATTTTTCATATTCCATGTTTCATTTTTAATTTTTCATTTTCCGTTTTTCATTCGTAGTTTTTCATTTTCCATTTTTAATTTTTCATTTTTCGTTTTTCATTTTTCATTTTTAGTTTCTAATTTTTAAGTCTTAATGTTTAACTTTTATTTTTATTTTTTTATTTTTATTAATTTTTATTTTTTAATTTTAACGGTATAAAAGTAAGAAAAACAACAAACACACTGAAAAATTTTATTTTTTCAAGAGTTTTTCTAAGTTTCATTCATAACTCTTAACCCCTTTGACCGATTTTGACGATTTTAAATAGTAACTCCTTTGTGATGTAAGCAAACGATTTTACACAAAAACGAATGGTCTAGCTTAGATATTGACGGCGTGATCCGGATTTCCACAGATGGATAGACGTCCAGACGGTCATCGCTAAATCACCTTCCCTTGTTATAATGATCAAGAAAATATATGGTTTTGGGGTCTCCGGAATTTATTTCGATGCGTTACAAACGGAATGACAAACCTATATATACCCTCTGCCACTGCGGTGTGGAGGGTATAAAAATTAAAGAAAAAATGTTTAATTTGTGACCAAAAAGAAAAATGGAAATTGTACTACTTTAATTTAATAATAATTAAAAATAAGGCAACTATAAAAAAATTTGAGAGAAACAAAAAAAAATTTTTTTTTTTCGGACAAAAATTGTTTATTAATTTTTTAACTAAACATGCTCTTAGTTGAAAAAGAGAAGAAGAAAATTAATAACATATTATTAATAATAACAATAATATTACTAATAATAATCCAATTAAAAATATTGTGCGAAAAATTTCACATCTGTGAAAAAAATATTTGCGACATAAATAATTTTTTGGGACAATATCTTAAATGTGGATAAAAATGTTAGGGTACATTATAAGCCAAGTTAATTTTTGGACACGAAAATGTCAAACAAAATTTTTTACTTTAACATTTTTGGGTAATTTTTTTTTATATATTTAGGCCAAATAAATGAAAAATATATTGAGACAAAGATTAGTTGAAAAATTTTTATTCAGTTTTGCAAATAAACAAATATTTTGAGAGAAATATTGAGAAAACAAATAAACAAATAAAATTAAAAAAAATTTGATTCAAATTTGGGAGAAACATTTTTTATGGAATTGAAAAAAAAAAAATAATAATTACAACAGTGGAGGGAATAGGTTAATATCTTGGATTGACAAAAATTCTCTTCAAACCTTCAAATAAATATGCTCAATCGTTACCATAAAATATGGTGGTAAATCTGGACTAAGAGTATACAATAGAATGACATACACACTAACAGCTTAAAAAACTGGTCTGTTTTCAACAAACAAATAATGTATTGTCTTCTTTTTGGAGCCAAATTTAATAATAGCCCTACAATACCGCTATTTATATTAATGGAGCCAATTAAAAAACACCAGCTATTGTGTTTCAAACAAGTCCCTACAAAACCAAAGCATATTGTTAGGCTGATAAACAGGAATAATTTACATACTTAATTTAATGGTTGAGTAAAGAAAAAAATATTACAAACTTAAATGTCATTAAAAACACACAAATTTGATAAATATATTCGTTGAATTGTTCGCAAGAAAAAATTTAAAAATATTTGATATTTTGGTGTGGGGGAGGGGGGCATCATAAAGAAAGCTCTTACCCAAGAATACCACAACGTGGTTTTATTTCCTTTCATTTTAACTTGAAATATGTTTTCATTTTGATGACATATTGTGTTATCGTTCTTTGAGTTTCATTAAAAAAAGATACAGAAAACAAAAGACAATATTCAAAAGCAGAATCCCATAAAAAAATTATGACGTTTGAGGCTGTTTTTCCTTTTACTTAAGGCCATACAGTCAATTATGTCATTTAATCGTCGAGTGGCATATGCAGACAGACAAATAATAACCAACACTCATATATAGAAAAGCAGAAAAGATCCTTATGAGGTCCAGGAGTAAGAGTCCTCCTCCTCCTCATCCTGTGTGTTTTTTTTTTATTTTGTTGCCATATCAAAAGTACTTGTGGTATGACCTGCTGTTTGTACTGCATGAAAGGGTCGTGAGTGTTATCAGATTGTTGCTTGTTAAAACACCATGATTATTTACAGAGTGTTTTGTTAAGTTCTTCAATGACAGAAAATGTTAATTACATATATAAACGCTGGAAATGACAGGAGTTTCATAAAGAAGGGATTGGTAAAAACCAAGATAATATGTGCTGAGAGGTAGAGGATTTTAAATAATTTATAAAAAAATTTAATTTAATTTATAAAGAATATATAAATTAAGAAACTTTAAGCCTAAAGGTTGGTTATATAAAATTACATTTTGTTATTTTCAAAGTATGCTACATTTATATAAAATCGTAAGAGAACACATTCAGAAAAAGGGATGAGTTCAAAGAGAAAGTCTCTCTTAATGTTGTGATTTTTGAGACTGAAAACTTTTTCGCAAGAACAATAGTCATTAATTAATTTAATTTATTAATATATTTTTATGGCATAATTTAAGGCTGACTTGAGATAGAATGAAAGCTCTTTTGCCAATATATTTACAGTTCAACTTTTCAGTATATATACTCTGCAAAATCCATATTCGTGTAACCCCAGTTTTTTAGCATAACTTGACAATTTATTTAATATTAATTGTTTATATTTAATATGGCAATTATTCGTGATTTTGAAAACTTAAAAATGGGGCGTTAGGCAGGTACAAAACTTAACAATATCGGTTCCTTTAACGTTGAGCTTTGGCTTCCAAAAAATATTTTTTTAATGCCTAAAAATGCACGTAGGTTGGCTAAATAAAAAAAAAATATTGATAGATTAATGATGAAGTGCTTTCGTATTAAAACTGTTTTAAAAACCTTTTATAGTTTCAAAGCTGCTGTTCGAAACATCGAACAGTTCCTGGAAATGAGGTAAATATTAACCTTTTCTTTATTTGTTCTAAATAACAAATTATTAAAATACATTCGATCTCATCTTATTTATTTTATAGCAGTGTAAACTTTATAAAATTGCTAGTGTACGAAAGCCAATCCGTATCTGAAATATGTCTTAATTTTTGAAACGTTTAGCCAGGACTATTTATAGCCACACTACATCCAAGTCACTTTACTTAAGGTTAGTTTAGCCAGGACACTGTCTTTAAGCAAATACACTATTTATTTAATAACAAAGTAACTATGATTTAGCAAATACCTTTTAGCTATGCAGCCAACAAATTTTAAAGCTTTTAAAAATATTTGATATGAATTTTCTTAGATTCTAATTTTTCTATACATATTTCAATAAAACGAAAACGTAAAAGAAACAAAATGTGGGCCTTGCAAAGTAGGGGCTCATTCTATAAAAAGAAACGAAACGAAAAGATTTAATTTTTATGAAAAACTCAAAACAGATAAATTGTAAAATTTTTGTCATAATACTTTTAAACGCTTCGTTGCGTTTCGTTTCATAAACTCTTTTTGGTTCTTAAAAAATTACGAAAATTTTCAAAATTGTTCACGATTTAAAAATATGTACTGCCCTTCATGAGTCATAAAAATATTCAGAAAGATTATATTTTATTTATAAACACTTTACTATAATCAAGGCAAGTAAATCAAGGCAAATTTAGTCTAGGGCAACACTTTATTTAGTGAAGACGAAACTTTCTTCTAGCAATCGCAAGGTCAGTTTAGCCAAGACACTGCTCGTAAGTAAATACATTCTTTTATCAGAAATATTCAGCCCTGTTCTTGAAATGTTGGTATTTTGAATAAGAATGAATTTAAAATAACATGAAATTGAAATTTTGGGTTTCTTGAAAATACAAATTTTATATTTTCTAAGTATTTGTCGAAATCAGTTTTTTGTTTGTCAAATGACATGAAACATCATGTCTAAAAGTGTGATTTATTAACATCGACCAGTGATTAGGATTTTTTTTTAAATCAACACAAAATGTAGACGTTTTTTTTAATAATGACATGGATAAATTAAAAACATGTTCAAGTTTAAATATCAATTGTTTTTTTTTATCTCTTAAAACCTGTTTAGTTGAAAAAAGGGCATTTATTTTGATTTCACAAAGCATTTTCTAAGTGAATTAAAACAAAAAAAAATATTGTTATTGAAATGAAGGAAACAGTATAAAACTCTTAAATTTAAAAATTTAAAAATTTTACGAGTTATTTTTTATGATGGTGATTTCAAGAATAGAGGCGATTAATTAGCTTCCTTCCAATATTTTTCTGTGCACATAGAAATTAAGAATATTTTGTATTCTCTTGTTTCCTAATAACACATATTCCGAATTTCCTTCATTTTATCAAATTGAGTATGTAATATTTATAAGTGTACATTATCCAGGATTTTAAAAGTCGCGAAAAGGTGTGAAGAAAGGAAAGAACCCAAATACTTCAAGATAAGTTTAGTCAAAACAAATTTATTCAGCAAAGAAACACTTTTTAAATTTAATCTGATTAAGTAATTTGCTTAGCGACAGCACTTTCCTCCAGGCAGAGTAAGGTTATTTTAGCGATGGCACCGTTCTTAATCAGGGACAATTTTTTTTATCACAAACTTACTTTCAACATATTACTGAGTACTATGAAATTCAGATTCTTTTTAAACTCTTTTTTAACTAAATCTCCCTGTATATCGTGGGGCAACCCCATTCCCCCTTATCCAGTTGAAACTTGGCCCATATTCACGCGTGATCACGCACAGTCACGGAGTGATCTAAACGTCATTTACCCTCATCCGGTCGATCTGAAACGTGGTACATACACTTGCTGTGAAAAAAGATTAAATTTGACTTAGTCACGCGCAGTCACGCATGGTCACGCACAGTCACGGAGTGATATAAATATTATTTACCCTCATCCGATCGATCTGAAACGTGGTACATACACTTGCTGTGAAAAAAGATTAACTTTGACTTAGTCACGCACAGTCACGCATGGTCACATACAGCCACGGAGTGATCTAAATGTCATTTACCCTCATCCGATCGATCTAAAACTTGGTCGATATACTTGATGTAGAGAAAGATCAACTTTGATATAGTCACGCACAGTCACGCATAGTCACGCACAGTCACGGAGAGATTAAAACCCCACTTCCCCTCATCCGATGGATCTGAAACTTTGTCCATAGACTGGTTGTGGCCAAAGATTAATTTTAAGATAGTCACACACAGTCACGGAGATATTCAAAACTCATATGCATAAGGAAAGAAAGAGTTTTAATAAAAACTTTGTTTTTATTGGTTAGATTATTTATTATTACTAGCAGATTCCAGCTCTCGAAATTCGAGCGCAAATTCTAGGAAATTTTATTTTTTCATTAAATAAAGACCCTAAAGGTATGCTAATCAATTATGGCCAATTCACAAATCAACACAAAAAACAAATTCATTTTTATTACAAACACATTAACAAATTTAATAAACACACACATAGCATTGTATAATTTTATGTATGTGTTAGTAGCAACTTTAAATGCAATTTACTCAAAGTAAAAGAAAAAATTTAAAAATCTGTTAATCTGTAAATCGGCTAAAAAGAAAAACCTTTCAAATAATATACGTTTGGTCAAAATCGGGATAAAACGGCAGAACAAAACATCATTCACAAGAAATCACCTAGCCTATTAATATTGTAGATTATTATTATAATTTTTTTTTTTTTTTTCAAATAAATAAAGTAAAAATTCGCAAGATTCTTTTTTGAGTCAAAAAGGAATTTGATAAGTTTAGAAAGCATAAAAATTTTTTTTCCTATGTGTAGCCAAATCACCTTTTCTTAACACAAGTTAAGCCAAGACACATTTTTTATTTATAAAGTTACTTAAAGCAGTTATAGTCTTATACCACATTTATCAAAATAAAATACTAAATACTCTTTAATTCGTCACAAAAAATGCTCACAAAGAGGAGGATAACTTTAAAATTAAAATCTTTTTTACAGACATTTTTGCATAATCTGTAAACCAAGGTAAAATTAGTCAATAAACTTTTGTTAAACAAAGTCACATTTCGAATCAAATATTTAATTTGATTCAGCAAAGATTCTTTAGCTAAATTGAACTTCTTAAGCAAAGAAACTGTATTTTATCTAAACTTATTATCCGTTAGAAAAAATACAGTAAAAGCCCGATTATCCGGCAACCAATTAACCGGAACACTCAGTTAAACATAGTTCTTATTTGTAAGGCACTTTTACAATGAACTGATGGGTAAAAAAAATTGTTTTCTGGTACAAAATTTAAAAAAAAAAATAAACCAAGGAGAATCCAAAAAAATTATGAAATTAAGCGAAATTCTAGTATCTTTTATATATTTTTTCCCACAGTCAAGTATTTGTTAGGAAAAGTTTTGTCACGACACATTTTTTATATAGTCGGTCTAGACCGATTATACGATACCCTATACCATTGTTTAGAGACCCTATCTCTTCGGTCCAACCAATTCGATATCGAAAATAAGCACAAACCAAATTTGAGTGGCATTGTTATTAATTTTTTTGGCTGCAGAGATGAGAAAGTTCATATCGGATGCTATATTTATTTGGGGACTAGGTCGAAATGTGTACTGATCCTGCCCATATTTGGCAAAGTTACTTATATTTTGAAAAAATATATACAAACCAAATTTTAGAAAAATCTGTGCAATAGTTTTGTTTTTTGATAGATTTAAGTGAAGATCGGGAAGCAGCTCTATATGGGGCCTATGATTAAGAATTGCCATATGGGGTTTATTTTTGGACCACTGATTAATGGATATAATAAACAAGTACAAACCCAATTTGACTGAGGTCTATATGATAATTTGGATCTTATGGCAATTTATGTCGATTTCATAAGGGTCATTTGTATGGGGACTAGGTCTGAACATGGACAGAATATCACCAATTTCAATAGCGTTCATACCATGGCCGAGAAAAGCTTATGTACCAAATTTCATCAATATATTTATATTTGCGACCTGTAGTTTGATTACAAGCTTTACATGGACACACAGACGGACGGACGGACGGACGGACGGACATCGCTAAATCGACTCAGAAAGTGAATCTGAATCGATCGGTATAATTTAAGATGGGGCTAGGTCAAATATTTTTGGTAGTTACAAACAGCAGCACAAAGTCATTATATCCAAACCACATGGTGGTATAGGGTATAAAAATACCTAAACTATACACATTTCTAACTCCCAGTCTTAATCTTATATCCATTTTTGCACAATAACTATTACGGAAATACTGTATAGTCTTTAATTTTTTAATCTTTCAAAATATAGAAAAGAATGCGTAGAAAGCGGGGCAGCTTTTAAAGCTAAGATCATTCTTATAAGTAGATATTTTCTATACTTTCTATTAGCTAAGACACTTATTAAACAAAGACAGATTTTTTAATCAAAAATTTAATTTGATTAAGCAGACACTTTTTATAGCGATGACACTTTACTGTAAATTTTCCGGCAAACTTATCCATGTAGCTCATGATATTAATTTAATCAACAAACAAAAATTTTTGTTCACCTCCATTTAATGCAGTATACATGTTTCAACGACCATTGCAGTTATCTGAATATTTTTTTTAAACTTGTACTTCAGTATGGAATGTAACTCTTTCAATGAATTTTTTTAAATATTTCTTTTAAGTCTCTCATAACGCTTCGATAATATTGTCGTTCAGAATTTGTGAACAACACTATGATAGTCAAAGAAAACAGACACCATTATGATATGTTCACACGGACAGCAAGATTCGCGGTTCGCTCTCTCATTCGCGGTTCATGCCCGAATCATGATTGAATCTACATGATTCGCCATACAAAATTTTGAGAGCGAATCTACTTGGTTCAAAATGAACCTAGTTGTGAACCTAGAAACATTGAGTGTCATCTCCAAGTTTGATAAAAAATTATCGCTAGTTTATCTGAACTAGCTCTCAAAAATATATAAACAAAGAAAAAACAAAAAATTAATTTGTGCAATGAAATAAATAGAAACATTTAACAAATAAAAAGTATATATTTACATATATATATTCAAATAAAAATGGAAAAAATCAAATAGTGAAACGTAAAGTGTGGAAGGATGTCTTCAAATATTTGCATAAAAAATATAAACGTCAAAATGAAACAAGAACACTCGTCTGAACACCTAGGTTCGCAATCGTGATTCAGAGAGCGAATCAAGTGGTTCTTTTTGCCGTCTGAACATGCTATTAGTTGGATTTTAATTTACTTTACGACTTTTTCGTTGCAGCTCATTAGGTCAAACTCACAAGGCCACGACTGGTAGCCTCTTGTTACGTCGGGTCTGAATTTTCTCGTCCCACAAATATTAAGACACAAACTTGTAATGTAATTTTTTAAGAGGGTGCAACTCTGTATATATTTATAAAAACTGCCAGACCGAAAACATAGAACAGTGCTTCAATCTTAAATAATTATTTCGATTTAAATATCTCCAAAGCGTGTTTTCTAAATGATAATTTACCAGTACTTTTTTGACAGAATATAAAGTCTAGCCAAGACACATTTCTGAAGCATGGACATACTATTTAATGATTAATTTACTTTAAGTTAGGGTAAATACTTTGCATAGCGACGATGCTTCTATTCTCTAGCCAGAGCGAGTATAGTTTAGCCAAGACACTATTATTAAGAGATGCAATTTGTAAAATTTTTATGTGAAAAAAAAAAAATTAAAAAAGATTATTTTTATTATTAATTTTTTTTTATTAATGAAAATCGTAATGTAACAAGATTTAAAATCTTATAAAACAACATTAGTCATAACAAATTAATTTTCAATAAGAAGAATGTAAGTTTAATTTATAATTAAAATTAGAAGAATAATATAAAATAAAATATGATATAAAATATATAAAAAATAAAATAAAATGTAAAAATAAAGTGTAAAAATATCCTGCACAGCAGGTAAAAATAATATAGAAATTAAAATTAAATTAACTAAAGAAATTAAAATGAAGTATTAAAAATCAATTGAGAAAAAGTTTAAATAGTTCTTTCTTAAATGATGTTGTATTTGATATTTTGTGAAGTTGATTATTTAAAGTATGTAACGAGTTCCAAAGACGTATGCCATTTACAAAAAAGTGTCTTTCGGATATTAGTCTATTGTACAATATTGGCACAAGACGGTTATTACGGTTAGATCTTGTAAATAGTAATCGCTCGAAAAGGTAAACGGGTTCTTTAGTGAAAATAATTTTATGAACCATAAGTAAAGTTCTAAATTAAAGATAGTCTTCAAATGAAATGCCATAAATTTTATTTAGAAAAGCGGAGATACTATCATATTTGCGTCAACCGTAAACATATCTAACTACACTTTTATATGGCGTTCACACTTAAGTGTTTAGCGAAGTGTTTAGTGTTTATGCGATAAACAAGTCAAATTGAGATGTTTTCCCATACATTTTTTCGTTTGGCTAAACATCTCAATTGAGACGTTTAAATCTTAAACACCTCAAAAACCGAAAATATGACAGAGTTGTATTTAACTTTGAGCATGTTCAGTGCAATATTTCTCATTTTTGCCAAGTTGGCATCCTTGTTTTTTTAACATTACTATTAAAGTGGCATTACAATAAAAAAAAAAAAAATACAATACAAAATACAATACAAAAATGAAAATAACGCATCTACATATATTGATAATTTCATCATTAATATAATTTAAGTAGTTGGCCGCCAATTTAATATTATTTTTTATCAATTTTCAAGACTTTATAACTTTTCAATTGTTTTTTATTTTTGAAACAGCTGTTCAATCTGCTGAAATGTTTAACTTAAACACACTAAATCAAGTGTGAACGAATGTGTTTTGTTTTGCAAAACATGAGCTAAAACACCTCAAAATATCGTAGTGTGAACACCATATTAAAGACGCGTGTAAGTTTACCAATGTCTGCACTATCACAACTTGACAACAATTCACAACCATATAAAAGTGTAGGTAAGATAAACGATTTTGCAAGGACAAATCTAATTTTCTGCGGTGTGAAGTACTGAGAAGACCAAAGACTACGGAGAATACTATAAACTTTTCCAGAAGCTTTGTTAATTTGATCGTTCCACTTTAGGGTATTATTAAAAATCATTCCAAGGTTTTTAGCATTCGCAACGTAGGGAATATCCACTACATTAATACTAACTTTTCGGAAAAATAACAAGGCACTGAGATTTTTTCGGATTTAAGGTAAGACAATTCAACCTAGCCCATTCAAATACGTGGTTCAGTTCAGTATTCAGGTTCTGTACACAATTTTCCACATCTCGTACGTTACATGATGTGTATAACTGAACGTCATCAGCGTACATGTGTATTTGGCATGAATTAATTACGCGTGGTAGATCATTTATGTAAATAGAAAACAAAAGAGGGCCAAGTATAGACCCCTGCGGAACACCCCTACTTAAAGACGCAGAGAGAGACGACTTGTCTTTAGAGACAACTACTTGCTCTCTATTCCGAAGGTAAGAGCTAATCAATTTAAAGGAGGTTTCAGAATAACCAAAAATATGTTTAAGCTTTTTAACAAGAATATCATGGTCTACTGAGTCAAAAGCTTTAGAGTGGTCCAATAAAGTCAAAAAAGCAATATTACCACTGTCAACGATATAACGAAGATCTTCCGATACATCAATTAAAGTAGTGATACGCCCTCTTTTCCTGCGAAAACCAGATTGCTTAGATGATAAAAGATTATTATTGGATATATGTTCATTCATTTGTTTGCTCATAATTTTTTCGAAAACTTTCGAAAGAAAAGGAAGTATGGAAATTGGCCTGTATTCTTTATTAGATTTCTGCAAGGGAATTACTTTTGCCCATTTCCACAAATCAGGGAAAATAGATTTTGTAAAAATAGTGTTAAAAATATGATATAGGGTAAAACCTGTGGTAAAATAGCTTTAATAAATATTGGATTCATACCGTCTAGACCAATAGATTTTGACTTTATGGAAAGAAAAGCTTCCAGAACATCCTCCTGGTTAACGCAGGAAAAACTAAATAAAGAATTCAGATTGCAATCTGGTAGATTTGCATAAGAGTCAGAACGAAGAGGAGTTGAGTCATTTGAAGTAAATTGTCTATTCAATTCATTTAGTTCAAAAGTGGAAAGATTTACCGATTCACTTTCATCTTTATAACCAATTTTCTTTATCTCTTTCCACATATTTTTAGTATCCATAGCCTCTGAAAATACACGACTATAATAGCGTTGCTTAGCTAACTTTACTTCCCTAGTACCAGATCTACGTAGTGATTTAAAAATTTCATTTGACTGTGTAGTTTTATATATTTTCCGCTTATCGTAAGCAGAATTTCTTTTAACTATTAAATCACAAATATCTTGATTAAACCAAGGCTTAGTAGAAGATTGAACAGTTTTCTTTCTAACCGGTACGTATTTGTCGTATAGGTATGTGGTAGCTTCATAAAAATAGGATATCTGTTGGTTTAAATCAGGATTACTGTAGATACTGGTCCAATTGATTATATTAATTTCATTTAAAAGAGCATCATAGTTAATATTCTTGTAATCACGTAAAGTAATATGCTGTGGTTTTTCATGTTTAAAATAAGAAAGGTTAAAGCTCATATAAATGACGTCATGTTTTGAGAAATTAGGAGAAGAAAACTGGTCATGCAAAAGAACTTTTCTAATATCTGAGACAAAGAACACGTCAATAAGGGTACTACTCATTGAAGTGAAGTGAGTGGGGATAGTAGTGTTTACAGCTATAAGGCCAATCGGTTGGAAAAGTGAAATTAGATCAGAATCAATGAGCAAATTTCCATTTAGGTCTCCAGAAAGAATAATATCACTATAAGATAAACAATTTTCATCTAACATATTAACAACCGGAGAAATATCTAGTGAATCATTAGGCCTATATAAAACACCTATGAGACATTTGCTTACGTCACAAGGAAGTTCAATAAATACAAAATCATATTCTTCATCGATAGATTTGCAAACAAATCGAGAACGTAATTGTTTCTTGACATACATTGCAACGCCTCCAGCTCGAAATAAATCATAGCCGTCTATTTTGACCTGAAAGTTTTTTATCTTCGGATTGAACCATGTTTCAGATATACAAATTACATCAATTCCTGAGTTTTCAAAAATGTATCGAAATTCATCAAATTTACAAAAAAGACTTTGAGCATTTACGTGACAAATTTTTAAACCTTCCTTTTGTTTGCCAATTATACGAATCATAGAATGAGTGTTGTATTTGGAACTCGACCGAATATTAGAAGAAGTCATAATAAAGTATTAAGCAAATATCAACATCAAATAAGAAATACTCAAAAATTTAAAATAAAAAGGCATAATAAAAAGGAAAGATATAAAAAAAAAATACAAAAATAAAAATAGGTTATGGAAATAATTACGACAGCTTTAAATTTTAAAATATTACTGGCGAAACCCTTCTACTACAGAAACTGGGAAGTTGTCACGTGTGTTTTTCGATGTTTCGATATTTTCCAGAAAATGCACATTCTCCACACAAAACGCGCTATCGGACTTAGAGCGTTTGGCATAAATACGGCCACGGCGAGTCTAAACTGATGAGAGTAGTTTTTTCCGTTTTAACTTAATTGCTTCCTTAAGAAGATTGTGGTTAAATCTGGTTAGGGCTTCATTTATATAGAATGGTTCATTAGAATCGAAACCAGCATGACAAAGGCTCAGAAGGTCTTCAGAGTTACGACGAAAAACAGCAGCTTGCTTCAGAATATAATTTTTCTCCTGAGCTGATGACAATTTTATGGCAATAGTAGGATCAATAACGTTATCATTTTTACTATTGTTTCGAGAATTTTGAAGACGAGTTATTTTACTTATATTTGGAACAGTTGCATTAATGGTCTCACAAATATTCATAAATGTAGTCTGTAAGTTTTCATTTTCATAGTATGGAATGCCGTGAATTCGTATCTCATTAGCGACTTTAGTATTTTCTTGCTTGTGCAAAGATCGCTTTAAGGTATCAATTTCATTTTTAAGGTCAACTATTTGCGGAATAATTTGTTCTAGCTTGCTGACCCTGTCGGAAACAGAATATATTTTTCCTCAATGTTGACAATTTTAGTTAAGATACGCTCCTCAGACTCCTTTATTTTAAATGCAATATTATTAGATATGTCAATTGACATTCTGGAAAAACGTTCTTTCATTAATAGCATAAGTTGGGAATCAGGATTCATTTTATGTCAAATTAAAAGAACAATTTAGTCACTAAATACCGTGTCGATAAAATATTATTCTGGGCCTTTTAAAAATACGGTTCGAGTATTAACAAAATGTGAAAATCTGGCAGCACTGTGTGTGGTGAATATAAAAACAGCTGGTATTCTTTTTATGTTTAATGGTATATATAATATTTTGTGGTTTTCCAAACAATTGAGTGGTTTGCGAACCAAAATTCCAATAAATATAAATAAATTTAATGGAAAGTGACTTACTTTATTATTATAAAAAGTAAATAAAACACCATTAATGATACTGTGCAAACTTCAATACACTACACACTCCCGCTGGTTGATAACAAACAAAATGATGTGAAACAAGTCGTTGTAAGTTATACTTTTATTTAATAATTAATTATAACAAAGAGCGATACAAAAGATCCGTGTTTTTCCAAACTTAAGTGTTTACTGGCTGTATTTATGACTTAAATTTTTCGTATTTTTTGCGGTTAGTAAATCTTTTCTCTATAGTTGCTATACATCTAACTTTATTTTAAATTGTTTTTTTTTTTATCAAAACTGATAAATATTCCTTATTTAATATTAAATAATTTTATTTTTTTAATATTATATTGTT
Source organism: Cordilura impudica (assembly GCA_963682025.1). Taxonomy (NCBI): domain Eukaryota; kingdom Metazoa; phylum Arthropoda; class Insecta; order Diptera; family Scathophagidae; genus Cordilura; species Cordilura impudica. Next base: position 284,184,820 of record OY821518.1, on the reverse strand, counting down.
TTCTTTTCAAACAAAACTTGCCCCTCTGGAAATATACAATCAATATTCTAATTGCATTTTCGATATAGAAAGCGAAGGTCCTTTATAACGTTTTACCATAAATATGATTCAAATCCAACTCAACAAACCAACAAACAAAAAAGACAATTAAATAAAGTAAATTCCATTAAAAGATTAACTAATTCAAAAAACGAGAACAACATAAAATAAATTGCAGACAATTGTAGTGCTGTCAACAAATAAAGTAATTCTAAATCTTCAATATTTTAATTTATGTATGCAAGTATAAACCAGAGTAATTTTTACATTCATACTCATAACTATGAACAAAAGTAGTTGAGCCCACATTTAATTATGAAAATTGCTGCAATTAAAATTTGTCTGCAAATTATAGAAAGTGCCCACAACAACTCCCACCATTCATTCCGTCATTTAGACAACATACTTAGTTTTTTTTTCTTCTCTGTATGTGTCATTTGAAAATGACTAATGAATAAAATGTGTACATTATTATACCAGCACACAAATTGGTTTAATATAATATAATGGTTTGCTTTTTAACCGGTCTATAAATCATCTAAAGAACAAAATTGCCTATAATTTTATTTAAAATTCGATTTTTTTACTCAAATGGTTGTTAGTTTTTCTCGCTAAAAACTACATTTTTCCATAAAAAAAAACTATGCTGGGTTCTACAGCCAAATCAGTCAGTATAAATACAAAAACATCATAGAATTGTATAAAATTTATCCAACATGATATTTTGAAAATGTTTAACAAAACATTGTTTGTTTGGTTTTTTTCTAAAACAAACAACATGCAATGGGAAATACTAAAAGCAGTGATTTGTGGCAGATTGTTTTTTTCGGTAGGTGTGTACTTTTCTACAACTAAAAGTAGTTGAAATTATTGGCTGAATTATATATATCATGTCCTGTAACTTTTTAAAGATTTATAAAAAAACCAAAAAATTATAAACACTATTATCCATGAAAATGTAATTTTAGAACAACAAATAAGAAAATCAAAGAAATTCTATTTAAATAATTAATTAATAATTAAGTTTTAAAGATCCCTATAAACAATACTGTAGTTTTAATTTATACATTTTGTAATACCCATGAAAATGTGAAAATTTCAATTTTATAATTAACGAATTTCATTTAAATTTAGTGCTGCCTATCAATTTAAAAAGTAATTATGAAAGTGCCATTCACTTTTGCTGAAGGTTTTTGTTTGTGAAAGGGATTGTCTGTCTTTCTCTTTCCCTTTGTTTGCTTGCATTCTCATACAAAACAATTTAAAATGTCATATTCAATGTTTATCAAGTTAGAGATCCACTAAATATAGATATGATTACATTTATGTATCAAAATATAAATTTTTAGATTTTAGTGTTTAAATTTTTCATCTAATTGTGACCTCATATATCTCAGTATATAGTCACTCTAATCACTGACTATTTAACGTTGTATGATTAAATTTTATTTGATATACTTAATTATTATTATTTAATAATACTGTGCAACAAATAATGGCTTTTTGAAAAATACATGGATATGTTCACAAAAGTTGTTCAGCTTTACCGTGGCTACAATTTTGGCAAATATTGTTAGTGAAAAATTAAGAGTCCCTGTAAGTTATGCCGGGAAAAGTGCAAGAAAAAATATTTTTCGCAAAATTATTAATGAAATTTGTCCAACGTATTGTTAGCTATATTATTGCCTTATATAGTTAAGCAGTATCAGCAAGTCTGAATCAGCTGTCGGACAAAAACTGGTGATACCTTTTTTGAGCGGTCCACTGATTTTTAGAATCTTTTCTGAAAAAGTATATTTTCTTATAAAAAGTTAATTTTTAATTAGTCATTTATTGTTCGGTTTGTAATGTAAGAGAAATATTAGAAAAAAATTGAAGACAGCGCTAGATGGAGTAGCTACTTTCGAACAAAGCGACTTGTTCATCGTCAGCATCCTTCTGCCTATTACTTCAACTCATGCTTAATCAACTACTTAACTCAACATTTGAAAGAAAAGAACATGAGAAATGTTTTTCTTTTTATATACGAGAGTTTGTATGAACAAGCTGAGCTTTTCCAATTTTTAGCTTTCTCTACATTAACATAGCCAATTTTTAGCTTTCTCTACATACAAGTCTTGTAATGTGAGCAGCTCTTTGTTTTTGCCATTGTCCTCTAGATGGAACTGTAATGGCATGTGAAATCTTAACAGATTACACAAATGCATTGTACCTCATGTGTTGTATGTTATTGTTATGTATTGTTGATCTGTATTGGGATAATTAGTCATTTATTGTTCGGTTTAAGATCATGTATATATTTTTCTAATGAAAGAAAGATAATAATTTTTGTAATGTAAGAGAAATATTAGAAAAAAATTGAAGACAGCGGTAGATGGAGTAGCTACTTTCGAACAAAGCGACTTAATTTTTTAATAGTTAAGTTAATTTTTTTAGATACTTTTTTTAAAAAAATAATATTTCTTAATAAATACCTTTTCCTAATACTAAAGGTATTAGTAAGAAAAGTATATTGTTTTAAATTACCTTATTTTAAAAGTACATTTTTTAAAAGCGCTTTTTTGACCCCCTATTCCGTTGTCCGATTTTGAAAAAATTTCACACAGTTAGTATTTACGCATTTATATTCACGTGGTATTTTTTATTTTTTTTTTATCTGTCAGACCCGAACCTGTGGCTCTTGGGTATTTTTCTACCCACTTAGGCATTAACGTGTTCTAAAATATTTTTTTTGTTAAATGTAAAAACTTGAAAACGGTAGCAATAAACATATTTATTGTATGTTTGATGAAAAACTGGTGTGTTTATCTATTCTGAACTATAATATTTGAATTACACTGTGGAACAAATTCAGGTTAGCAAAAGTTAGATCGATTCTGAGAGTGAGGGGTGAAAATAGAGGCTAAATTAGAAGACCCGTATCGCGGCGATTGTTTATGTTAGTTCGAATTTTTTTTTTAATCGACCTCCGAACTTTGCAGTCAAATGCCGATTCTCAGCATATTGTTTATATGGTTTTTTGGCTATAACTCGTCGACTAATTAATATTTTTTCAATATGTAAAAGCCAAATTATTGCTAGAGACCTATGCAACAATCAAAATTTTTTAAAAAATTTATTTAGAAAATTTTTTGGTGCTTATGAAGCAAAATGTTGGAAAAATTATTTTTTTTCATGCTTTTTGAAAATATTTTCCACAAAACTAAGTCTTTTTTGTTTTCTGTTTGATCTATAATATGCTTCTCAATTTCTTCAATAAATTTCATTTGAAAAGAAAACAAACATATTACAAAACTTGCGTTTTCCAGCTTATTATTTATTTACTTCTCATTTTTTATGCACCAATTTTGTTCAGTGTTGGTTTTGAAGAATCATTGAAAAAGAAATTATAAAAATATGGAAAATAATATATTTATTGATATGTTAGTTATGAAAAGTTTTCAGTAAAAAATTAAATAAATTAAATTAATGATTTTGCCAGTTGCCGTTTAGCAGGCGGCTGTAGATCAACATCACTGGTCTCTCTAATATCTTGGTCATCGTCATCATCATCAGAAAGGTCGATAATTTCGTCCAACAGATATTCTGGAATTTCATCTTTGTCTTCCCCTTCTTCCTCTTTTTCCTCGTCTTCCTCTTCTTCAAAGGTGTTTTTATACCACCAACAAATTTCAGCGAGTAGTGCATCTGGAGATTTCTTTCCTCTGTACCTGAAACGAAAATAGTTTCCAATCGTTAACATGTTTAAATTGTGCACTCTGACAACGATATTAGAAAAATCTTGGAATTCAAAATATGCACACTCTATAGTTACCTTATTTCAAATGGAAGCGCAGTTTGGTGATAACGTTCGCCTTGCTCATCAGATTCAGTTAGCAACTGTTGATCAACATGCTGATGTAAGAGATGAATTTTGTACGACATATTAACCCCAATTTCATCGAAAGCTGCCAACATGTTTGCAACAGATTGCATGTAGTACTGGGACGAATTCTGTGTGCGGTAATGGTAATTGGACACTTGGCACTGCTACATAGGTTTTAATCTTTGCTTTCCTTCTATTCAAAGTTTTATGGTAGTTGATCCATAGCAATTTTCTTCTTGATGCGGGCTGTTGTCTAACCACATCATTGGTGTACCATTGCATAAGATTTGAATAGCAATTAAAGCAAACTATCGACTAAGACCATTTTCTTTTCAAATGAAATTTATTGAAGAAACTGAGAAGCATATTATAGATCAAACAGAAAGCAAAAAAGACTTAGTTTTGTGGAAAATATTTTCAAAAAGCATGAAAAAAAATAATTTTTCCAACATTTTACTTCATAAGCACCACAAAAATTTTCTAAATCAATTTTTTTTAAAAATTTTTTATTGATGCACAGGTCTCTAGCAATAATTTGGCTTTTAGAAATTGAAAAAATATCAATTAGTCGACGAGTTATAGCCAAAAAACCATATAAACAATATGCTGAAAAGCATTTGACTGCAAAGTTCGAAGGTCGATAAAAAATTTAGCCTCCATTTTCACCCTCACTCTCAGAATCGACCTAACTTTTGCTAACCTGAATTTGTTCCACAGTGTTAGTGACATGAAAACAAAGTGTGTAGTGTGTTTGCCTATATTTAATTGTTTGGTGTGATTTTTAAAAATGAATTTGGGACTTCCCCGTTTTTGGCTAGAGTAAGTGAAATTCAATGCAAATAATTCAGTTGATTCGTGCATTTCATTGTGTGTCGTGAAAGAAATATTGTAGTGATTTTAAAATTTTGTAAAACAAAATGCTTTTAAGTCGTAAACTCTTAACTGTAACTGAATTACAAGCAGAAATAGATGGATGGACTAGTGATGAGTAAGAAAATTACTTTGACCATAAAGCAGATAAAATAAATGTTATGATTACTCCGCCGGATAAGTTTGATAATATAAGTGACAATAAAGATATATATGATAATCTTCAAATACTACATGATAAAACTCAATTTCCTAATGAAATGCCTGGCCAGTTTAAGATTGAGTACATGTATAGTAATGATAATAAAAATCTTCCAGTGGTTTCTGAATTAGTGGATACAGACAATGAACCCCAACCATCTACATCGAACTCAAAAGGTCGTGTTTTTGTGGGAAATAAACCTAAATGGAGTAAAGCGCATAATTACAAATTTGATAAACAACCTTTCCACACGGAGGAATATACCCAAAAAGCATTGTACGAGATTATTGGTAAGTTTTGTGGCATACCTTTGTTGTATACAAATCCTTCGAGCTATTTTTGGTTCTGATAGGTTCGTTCACACCACTTCAATTATGGGAATTCTTTTTCGATCATAAAGTCATAAATATGATCGTCGAAAGAACAAATGAATATTCTGGGCAAAAAATGTTCCTGGTTTCGTTACTTCAATATCGGAAATAAAAACATTTTTTGGAATCTTGTATCTTACAGCATATAATACTTTGCCAAACCATCAGATCCTTAGGATGTCAGATTGTAAAAGATTTAATGCGGCGAGATACGTTCGTACAAATAAAACAAAATATACACGTTTGTGGTAGTAGAAATCTGGATGCAAATGATAAATTTGCCAAAATTTCTCCATTGAATGATGGCTTAAATAAAAAATTTATGCAATTTGGTGTATTTGCTCACAACCTTTCGGTGGATGGTCGTCAATCTATTGGCGTCACTCTTTAAAAATATTTTTAAGAGCTAAACCGATAAGATTTGGTTACAAGTATTGGGTCTTAGCTTCAGCGACAGGATACTGTTTTTTTTTATATTCCGTATACTGGCGCTGCTGAAAACAATAATGCCGATTGTGGTCTCGGAGAAAATGTAGTATTACGATTGTTGGAAAATTTATCAGACCCAAACCAATACAATGTAACATTTGACAACTTTTTTACTAGTTATAAGTTGTTGTGCAAATTGATTAAAAATAAAAATATTTTGCAACTGGTACCGTTCGCGATAATCGCACCAATCATGCTTTATTGGATGATTTGATGAAAAGGAAGCCCCGAGGTTCATCAGATTTTTGTTTTGACAAAAACAACAAAATAATCGCTGTTCGTTGGAATGATAGTTCGGTGAAAATATTTAATTCCACTTTATTTTTCCAATACTGACTATATTTGTTTTAGGTATTCATTGTGATGTCCAATTTCTTGGGTGTAGAGCCGATTTGCCGAGCCAGGAGATTTGATCGGAAAAATCGGAGGATGGCAACAATTGAGCAACCTAATCTAATACATCAATACAATCAGCGAATGGGTGGAGTTGATTTATTTGATAATGCTATGAACAACTACCGCATTCAAATTCGCGGAAAAACATTGTACTGGCCGTTATTTACTAATGCGATGGATGCTCATAGAAGCATTGATAACAATAACTGAAAATCGTTGCCGTGGTTATAAAAAAGGTGTCACAAACGCGAAAATAATGGCATGGCGGACGGATAAGTTTAATCATATGGTTGAAAAGATTGCTCAACGCGGGCGCTGTGGGCAATGTGGATAAAACTGAGTATGGATGCACAAAATGCCATGCAAACTTACATCCAAAAGATTGCTTTGCACAGTTTCATGCTGGCACTCCAAAAAACATTGAGAAGATAAAAAAAAAAATCTAAATAATAATGAGTCTTTTATATAACGTGTAATTCTCAATACAGATAAAATAAAATGGATTTTTTTTATGATATTCTAAAAAACATCACAAAAAAACAAATTTTTACTTGAAATTCAATTATTATTATTATTATAGAAATAAATCCATCCCTGCATAGATCCGCATATGCTAGAGATTACTCATCCCTGGTACGAACCACGGGATAAGCTCTGTTGCAGCATAAGCTGTATGAACTATGGTTTTGGAATAATTTATTATTATTAGTAGTATTTAAATACTTTTAAATGACAGTTCATATCAATTAACAAATATTATCATATATTCTGATTAAAAGTTAACATTTTTAATAAAATTTACAGTTTTCTTTCTAAAAAGATTTATATTAATTTCGTTCTTGACATCATTCGGCATCATGTTGTAAAGACTTAATCCTTTGTAAAATAAAGATTTTTGTATTGCTGTTGCATCTGCTCTCTGTGTTCTAAAGTCTAAAGGCATTCCTAAGGTTATAGGGTTGAACATCTCCAACATATCTAATTTGTTCGATCAAGTAATCTGGTGCTCTTCCCATCTTCATTTTTTGGATAAAGAATATTGTATTAAGTTGCAGCCTTTGTTGGATGTTTAGCCATTTCAGTGCGTCTAACATATATCTTATTGAAGTAAACCGATTGCATTTTAAAATTGAGCGCATAGCCTTATTTTGTAGTTTTTGCAGCCTCGTTATTTGTTGGTCTGAACAGCATGTAAATAATATGGTTGACCCATACGCAAAATGAGGTTTTATGGTAGTGTTATAGATATTAATTGCGGTTATTATTGTCACCCTGTTTCTTAAACGTTTAAAAAACCCGATTTTCTTGCCAATTTTCTTACATATGTATTCGACATGATCTTTAAAGCTTAAATCTTTGTCAATCAAGAAACCCAAATATTTTATATTATTCACTTTTTCTATTATTACATTATTTATTTTGAATGTTATGTTTGTGTTCATATTGATTTCCATTAATTTAGTTTTGTTTTCGTTAAGTTTTAATTTATTCATTTTTAGCCATTTATTAATATTATCTACATCATTTTTTAAATTTTCATGACATATTTCCTCCGTTGCTGCTTCTGTGAAAATCAAAGTATCGTCCGCATATAGTACAGCTTCGCATTTCTCTAATGTATTTTCAATATCGTTTATATATATATATAACAAATAGTAGAGCTCCTAAAATCGAGCCTTGTGGTACTCCAAAATCATTTTCTATTGCATTGGATATTTCATTATTAACATTTGTTAATTGTCTACGATTTGTTAAATATGACTGAAACCATTTTAGCTCCGTATCTTCAACACCGTATTTAGCTAATTTCTTCAATAGGATGTCCCTATCTATCGTTTCAAAAGCTCTTTTAAAATCAAGGAAAATCGCTAATATTTTATTTTTTCTCTTTTTACATTTCCATCTGTTTATGACATAATTTACTGCAGTTTCACATGAATAATTTCTTCTAAAGCCTGATTGATATTTTGATAATAACCTGTGTTGTTCCATGTATTCTTCCAATTGATTTTTTACTATTTTTTCAATGACTTTTTCACATGTTTTTAAGGTGTTAATTGGTCGATATTCTTCACATTTTAATGTATTTTTTACTTTTTCAATAGGAAAAATCATCGATTCTTTCCAATTATTTGGGAATACGCCAGTCTCTAGTGATTTATTTATAATATTTAATATAATATTACCTGTTCTGTCCCAGTTATCTAGGATTATGTCACTTGATAGTTTGTTATAATCAGGTTTTTTGTTAATGCTTTTAAAAATAATCTTTAGTTCTTGTAAATGTATTGCACGGAATTTAAATTTAAAGTTTATCACAGGTATTTGATTTTCATACTGCACATTTTCAATGGAATATCTGATTTCTTTAATACTATTTACAAAATAATCATTAAAATTTTTGGCTATTTGCAAATTGTCTTTATATTCTGTTTGTTTATATATCACAGTTTTTATCACAGATTTGGGTTTTTTTAGGACTAGTTCTTTAATTTTACTCCACATTTCTTTTTGGTTATTTGCACTATTTATTTTATTATTAATATATTTATTTTTTTCATGTTCAGTTTTTGCTTTATAGATATTTCTAATTATTTTATAACTATTCCAAGCGTCAATTGTATTTACTGTAATTGCATTTTGATACTTAAAGACTTTTTCTCTTTTTAATGATTTGAGTTCGTTGTTAAACCACTTGCTTTTACTTTTTTCAGTTATTTGTTTCTTAATAGTAAATTTTTTTATTGTGTTTTCAAGGCAGTTATCAAAATGGTGTACATATTCGTTTAAATCATTTATTTCATCATAATTTAATATTGCACTTATTTCATTTTTGAAGCTGTTTTTATTGTATTTGAAAATATTTATTTCTTTATTATTATTTTGCTTCATATTTTCACACTCGATAAAGATGTCAATGGATTCATGATCAGATATTTTATTATTTATATTACTTTTTGCCGTAGTAGTTTCATTATTTGTTATTATATAGTCAATTAATGTTTTCGAGTTTTTTGTTATTCTAGTATATTCTTTCATTGCAAGTTTTAGTCCATTATCATTAAGAATGCTTTCCAATCTGCTTGTATAAAAATCATTTTTCCAGTCAATGTTAAAATCTCCAGCAATTAAGATATCACAGTTTGTTTCACATATTTCTTCTAAAAAATCTTGAAAAGTATCACAGAATTCTGATTTTGAACTACTTGGTGACCTATATATTATTATTATTATTATTGATGTTTTTTCATATTTCGCCATATACGCACTAATCCAGTGTTTTGTATCTTTAATGTTATTTTTGATATTTTTTATATGCCAATGTTTTTTGAAATAAACTATTACTCCCCCAGTTCAATTAAATAAATAATAAAAATAAAAATTTGTTTTAGAACCCTTTTATTAGACATTGTATTTTTAATACCCATGGTATTTAAATACCCATGCCAAAAAAATTGAACCTGTAGGCCAGAGGAGTGCTATAAGGTACCAAGAGAGTTTTCGGAAAGTCCAAACCGCAAACTTTCCAGATCCATTTACGTTAAAATTTTTTTACTTTGTTAAATTATTGACTTTTGACCCGCTAATTTTTCCCCAAGTCATGTAACCATGTGACTCTTAAAATTTTTGTGTACCAATTTCATCTTTCTTCTATCAATTCGTGAAAGGATTTGCAATAACTTGTGCCTGGCTCCAGATGGAACTGTTCTAAGATAGCTCTATTTTTGGGTATTTTTCAGCATATTCGTCGTTAATGGGTTAAGTACCATTACCTAAAAAGTAAATTTTCGGAAAAAAGTAAATTTTCTAAAAAAAAAAAAAAATACCTTTTCTTGAAAAATATCCTCTCTTACTAAAGACCCTTTTTTTTAAAAGGTATATGTGACCCTGCTTAAGAAAACTCAGCTAGTGTGTCAAATTTCATGAGTTCACCTTTTTTGGATTTGTATGTAAAAAACCTTTAGTTTCAATATGAAACTGCTCGCAAGTCAGAAAAACATCGGAAAGTGATGTAAAAATAAATGCAATGGCGATAAATCATAAAGTTCAATATCAAATACATTGCACAGTTGCTCAAATTCATCACACTCGCGAGACATTTTTTAAACATTTAAAACAAACTCGGAGTTTTAGCACTGAATGATAAAACAAACATTGAACTCAATCAAAACAAACAAATCAAAATAAACATTCAAGGTACAAACATTCAAGGGGTACACTTTAATGGCATTTTACTCAAAAACTTGTTTTGACATACTGGGTGGGTTTTCATATGCAGGGTCACATATGTTCTTAAAAAAGTACCACTTATTAAAAAAGTACAATTTCTAAAAAATGTCCTTTTATAAAAAAGTATCTTATCTTAAAGAAGCATCCTTTCCTTATAAAGTACCTATTCTTAAAAATTGTCATTTATTAAAAAAGTACCTCTTCTTAGAAAACCCCTGGCTCTCTGATAAATCTAATGTCAGATAGTCAGGCTGTTCTAAAAGCACTGGACAAATCAATCTATCACCATAAATCTGTGCTCGAAAGCCATAGGGCCCTAAAGAAACTAGCTAAATAAACTTAATAAAGTGACGATGGATGAGAAGGAAAAGAGAAAGCCGATGAACAAGCAGAACGTGAAGCGGAAAGATCAACCATTGGTCCAAACCCTCAATTCGGATTCACTAGAAAAGATATAACCGCAAATATCGACAGATGGATCAAAGATGAGCCAGTAGAGTATTGGAATGGACAAACACTACTTCAACACTCGAAAAAATTCTTACATTGAAGCGAAAAAGGAGCAGTTGCAATCTAAGACTTCTATGTGGGGCACTCACAGGGCACAATGCATGCAATTACAACCTATACAAAATACATTTGGCTAAGATAAAACGTGTAGATACAGCTTGGAGCATGATGAACCCATAGAACATTTACTGGCAGAATGTTCAGCTATTGCATGCACAAACTATTTGGCGAATCTGAAATAAGGGAGCAGACATACAAAATATTGGCGGTGTAGTACATCATCAAGTAATAGATTAAAGAAAACAGGGGGGAAAAATACAAAACTGACGAAGGATGCACAATAGATAGACCTCGGAATTTGCATATTAGCATATTTTTTTTGGAATGAATATATGAAAATTGTGATTGCACCAAAAATTCGTTTCGTGGAAATAGAATCAAAAAACGTGTGCTTATTAATTTTTTCGTTTGCATATTTGCACAAAAAGAATATGTTACAAATATGCAAAAAATTTTCAAAATATGCTAAAAATATGCAAACTATGCTAAACGTATGCAAAATATGCAAAAAATGTTAAGTAAATATTCTTCATAATAAATGAAACACGATTTAATTGCAAACAGACAAAGAAATAATTCCATGAACTAGAGATTTAGTTCTTATTTCACTATTTCATTTCTATTATTATTGTTGTTCTATTTTTGTCTGGTATTAAAAATTTACAAAAATAATAAGTTAATAAGTATAAAGATAATTTAATATTATCATTATAAAACAAGAGTGTTAAATTCGGATATGCCGAATTTTTTGATACACTCCACCTGCGTCTTAAACACAATATTACACCCAATGTTGAGTACGGCTACCACTTTAAAACTACTACCGATACTGAAACATTAAGCCCGAATAGCAATTAAATTTAAAGTTAATTGTTTTTTTCTTTTTGGTCAGTTTCTATTATAATTAATTTTTATAAAAAATAATGATCATGTGTTCCATAGAAAAAAATAGTTACAATTTGATTACTAGAGTAGAAATCGTATAAGTTCCCAAGTGCTTCGTAGAACAATAATGTAATTCATTATTTAACACAGCCGGCGCACAGTGGACCATTTGGCGAGAAGGCGGTCAAAAATCTATAACTTTTGATTGGATTGGAATTTTAATATGCGGTTTTTTTTTGTTTGGTAGGTGAAACTTTAGCCTTTAAGTTTTGCTATAAAACGTAATTCTCGACCGAAAATAAAAAAAGTTTCGGAGGGTTTAAAATACATTTTCATTTGTAGTTGAATTTTAGTACAAAAGTGAAGTGTCTAAAGGTAAAAAAAATGGTTTTTTTTTTAATATAATGTCTTATTTTTTTCAGTTAATTTTACAACTAATACTTTCTTACAATTTTTTAAGTTAATTTTTTCAGAAAATGCCAAACTTTGGCCCCCGTAAACTTTTTAGTCCTAATGTGCACAAGGGCCAAAGGTTTTTTTTTTGAAAGATCCCGAGTTGAAATATAATATATTAAGCAGCGAACGTAAAAGTTACCTTATATTGGTTCCAGATAGAGAAGTTTCAATGAAAAACTCGTATGTTTTTGCTTTAGTTAAAATTTTTATACCCTATACCACTATGTGGTTTGGGTATAATGACTTTGTGCTGCTGTTTGTAACAACCAAAAATATTTGACCTACACCCATCTTTAATTATACCGATCGAATCAGAATCACTATCTGATTCGATTTAACGATCTCCGTCCGTCCGTCCGTCTGTGTGTCCATGTAAAGCTTGTAATCAAACTGCAGATCGCAAATATGAATATATTTTGATGAAATTTGGCATTTGATCTTCTATCGGCCATGGGATGAACGCTATTGAAATTGGTGAGAATCGGTCCATGTTCAGACCTAGCCCCCATACAAATGACCCCTATGAAATCGACATAAATTGCCATAAGTTCCAAATTATCATATAGATCTCAGTCAAATGGGGTTTGTATGTGTTTAATACATCCATTAATCAGTAGTTCAAAAATACTCCCTACAGGAAAATTCTTAGTCATAGGCTCCATATAGAGCTGCTTCCCGATCTTCACTTAAATCTATCAAAAAACAAAAATATTGCACAGATTTTTCTCAAATTTGGTTTCTATGTACATATTTTTTCAAAGTATAAGTGACTTTACCAAATATGGTCAGGATCGGTCCATTTTTCGACCTAGTCCCCATTTAAATATAGTATCCGATATAAACTTTTTCATATCTGCAGCGAAAAAAATTAATAAAAATGCCACTCAAGTTTGGTTTATGCATATTTGCTATATCCAATTAGTTGGACTGAAGAGATAGGGTCTCTTAACCATGGTATAGGGTATCGTATAGTCGGGCTAGACCGACTATAATTTTCTTACTTGTTTTTATTGTCTTTTTAAATATTTCTATATTAATTTTTATGGTAAATTTATGAAATATAACAATTTTTATTGTAAATTTACAAAATATATAAATTTTGAAATCAAGAAAATTTTTTAACTATATAAAAAAAAGTGTAATTTATTGTTAGTGTAATGAAAAAGTACTTTAAATCAACCAATTTTAGTAAAAATTTCTTCTAAATAGCCTTAATTTTCATCTTCTAGAAGTTGTTTAGCTTCTTCGTCTAATTCAATAGAGGTAGTTTTCCATTTTTGACGAATGTTGGACATATATGGATCTGAAGTGCACAACAAAATAGTGATAAGGTCTTCATTACTACAACATCTGGACATTTTCCTTGTGTTGTGCTCGTGAAAGAATCTGTAGTCTTTGTTCCTTTTTTCTTGCGCTTCTTCAGATAGATCTCCTATGGGTAGCATATTGTTTTGAATTATTTGTTCCCCATGGTACAAAATTTTATGAACTGTGGATGACATATATCTCCAAGAGTATTTTTCATTATAAAGTATAGCTGTTTTATTGGCGTACTCTCCAAATTTGTTTGCTGCATGCTAGAACTTGTAATATGATTTTGAATCGTCTTATTATTTCATGATCTACACCTGTGATAGATGCTGCAGTTTCAGGATCGGAAAAAAATCTCCTTGCAGTATTTCCATCATTTGTGTTTCCTTCCCCTTGTTTTGGTTGGTCGATTACGAGGCCTAGCTGTAGATATTTTTGTTGAATTTGTTTTTTTTTTTGCTTTCTTTTTTCTTCATTTTCTTTGTTTTTTCTCACTGTTTCGCCTAACGGAGCAAATTCCAAATCATAATATGCTCCATGAAACGTATTCTAGCATGAACAGGGGACATTCCAAATTCGTAGGCTTCCTTAAAACTATCGTCTTCTGGTGGGGGTTGGCTTAATTGACTTGATGTCTTTTGGCATATAATGCAGCTTGACGTTGACTTTGTTCCAGTTAAAGCTTGTGCAACTTTTCCATCAATCATTGTGAGACACATTTTAAAATGTACTTCAATGTCTTGGTCATCAAATTTAAATATTACTGGTTGAAGTTCCTTAATTTGATCTTTTATTTTTTGAACTTCTTCAGTTATGACATCTTTGGTTTCCTTTTTGCAAATGCAAATTTTATTGGTCTGCAATAGTTTGTTGAAGAAGGAATTTGATTTTTCCATATATCAATTTCTGATGCTCTACTAGTTGACGGCTTTAAGACGCTATACCTTTTTGTTAAGCGCAATGGAACGAAAGATACCATAAATAAATTAGCATCTGATGAATTTTCGGCATTAAATTGCTTCTATTGTTTCTGACCAGAGGATCCATCACATCCCCATTTAGAAATTAAATAATGCTGCCATTACCAATTTTTTATAAATGATCAGTATCAAGCGTATTTAGCAATCGTTCTGCAGTATGTTCTTGCAATTTTATTTCTGCTGATGTTGAAGTGACACTAATAGCAGATTGTGAAGGTAAACTCAGGAAAAATCCCACAATTCTTTTCATTGATTCGCTTCCGCAATTCCTTATATTGATTTTTGATCAATTTCAAATCCAAATCTTGCGGCGTAAATTTCTTATCTTCAATTGGTGTAAGAATGCTTTTCAAAATACTCTTTGTGCGCCTTGGGCTCTCTTCTACTATTTTTTCAATTATTTCAATTTTATTTTTTTTATTTTGGGTTGTTTGAATTTGGTGCAAAAATGAATCCTTAATAATTCTTTGAGAAATTTCTTCATTGATATTCTCCAGCTTGCGCCTTCGAGATCTTTCACTACATCCGTCTATTGGTTTTGCTGGTCGACCCTTTTTTCCACTTTCGTTGGCAGTTGTAGATGCACTCTCAAAAATAAGTTCCTTTATTAACCAGTCTTGGTAACGTTTGTACATCTTTGCCTTGCTATGAGAGCATTCAATGTACCGTCTTTTCAAATTCGATGCAAAATTAGTAATTTTTCCTTTGTGCATTTCAATGTCTTCTAGGTTACAATTCTTAAAGAAGTCGTTGCTCACTATGTGCAAAATTACGTCGTCTACATCATTTCGTTGAAAATAAATATCTGCCAGATCTCTGTAACAGTACTTAGCCGTTGCACAAATTGTAATGAATAATAATTGTGGAAACATTATAATAAATACTCTTTCTTGCAATTATGTAAAATAAAATTTTTTATCTTTTATTACCACTTTTAGAAGCATAAAAAACCCACACCCTAACCCCTTTTAAAAGGTGAAGCATACGTGCTCATATCTTAAAGGGCTATGTCGCAATAGTTTTTTTTTTACCATTTACAAATTTTTATCTTTTATTACCACTTTTAGAAGCATAAAAAACCCACACCCTAACACCTTTTAAAAGGTGAAGCATACCTGCTCATATCTTAAAGGGCTATGTCGCAATAGTTTTTTTTTTACCATTTACCTGTTATTAAAATTGTTTCCCATTTTGTCAGGTATTTAAACTATATAACTCTAATTCAGACTATTAATGTTTTTGAAAGATACCTATGTAATGTACCTGTAACAATTAAGCGCATTATATCTCAACCCTTTTTTAGAAGTATAACAACTCCTGACAACTCTACCGACACGCAAAAAAATACAACGCGGTGCACCGGTACGACCAACTTTTGTATTCATAAAACTCAGACGGACGGACGGACATCGTTTAATCGACTCAGAAAGTGTTTTTGAATCGATCCGTATAATAAAAGATGGATAAAGGTCCAATATTTTGGGCAGTTACAAACATCACCTCACACTTAATATATCCTAACCACATAGTGGACAACTTTTGTATTCATAAATTTTGCAGAAAATATGTAACCTTGGGTCAGAAAAATTGTTCTGGTGCACACGGGCGGAAACTGGCGGGTGTATAATGGGGTATAGGAGTTATAGGGGAGGGTTCGGACTATAGAAGAGTGCAAGATTTTTTCTGACTGCTTTTGACTGGCAGGAGTTATGCTCTATTAAGTAGGAGATTTTCGGAAAATTTTTACCTTTTTTTAAAAATTTTTTTTTACATTTCGCAATGACTCAGTGATTTTACATTTTTTACATTAATAGTATGGAAGCCATAAAATTATACAAAATTTATTTCACTTCAAAATCTTTTAAATCAAAAAAGTTATAGTCATTCAAAAATTAAAATTTACAAAGAAATTTTTAATTTACTGAGATAGCCCATTTTCGAAGACCCTGTTCGCTGTGATATAGTTGAGATAGAGTCGCAATTTTTTGGCTCCCGAGGTTTACTAGTATTTACTTTCAAATGAATAACATAACCTTAAAATCGGTAACAAAAAAAATGATTTTTGGCCGCCTTCTCAAAATATGGTCCACTGTGCGGCGTTATGATACCAAAAGTTTGATCCCTCTTAGAATTTTTTCAGACCTTAGAAGTTATACGATAATTAAAAAAAAAATGCAAATGATTCTTGGATAAAAGTTATTAATATTTAAAATAAGCTAATTTTTAAATATTTTTATCTGAATTAGCTAGTAATATGTTAATTTAAGGATACATTTAATACAAAAAAAGAAACTACATATGTAATAATAATAGGTAAGAATCTAAATATAGAAATTAAATTTTTAATATTTCATTTTTAATTTCAATTTTGAATTTTAATTTTAATTTTTTATTTTTTATTTTCCATATTTAATTTATAATTTTTCATTTTTCATTTTTTATTTATCATTTTCCATTTTCTAATTTTAATTTTCCATTTTCCGTTTTTCTTTTTCCGTTTTTCTTTTTCCATTTTTCATTTTCCACTTTCCATTCTCCATTTTTCATTTTCTATTTTCCATTTTTAATTTTTTATTTTTATTTTTCCATTTTCATTTTCCATTTTTCGTTTTGCATTTTTCATTTTCCATTTTTCATTTTCCATTTTTCATTTTTCTTTTTTAATTTTTATTTTTTAATTTTCCGTTTTCCATTTTTATTTTTCACTTTTAATTTTCCATTCTCCATCCTCCATTTTTCATGTTTCTTTTTCCATTATTCATTTTCCATTCTCCATTTTTCAATTTTCAGCTTTCAGTTTTCCTTTATTCATTTTCAGTTTTTTATTTTCCAGTTTTCATTTTCCATTTTTCATTTTTCCTTTTCCATTTCTCGTTTTCCATTTCCCAGTTTTCATATTCCATTTTTCGTTTTCAGTTTTTCTTTCATATTGGCGATTTTTTTTTTATTATAGCGTGATAACGATAAAAAAATATGTGGCAATACTACTAACATAGCTCATGGTAGTTGTGTTTGTTGGTATGATTGCATCATTTTTTTGTAGCTTTTTTAACTGTGATTGTTATTGTACAACGATTATGTTCAACTACTAAAATATTACAACAAACACACTGGGTTTTATGTTTTTTTTTTTTTGAGGTGTCTACATATTTTTGGTCGTAGCTAAGCACAATGATGCCCGATTTAGCCCATTTTCAATACCAACCTGCTGGGAATTATGGCAAATGATTTTATTGTAACCTTACCCAGTTATATTTAATTTGAAAATAATTTTAAAATCCGGATTTCTTTTTATTATTGCATTAAATTTCTTTTTTAATTCACATCCAGTTGAACCAGTTGTATCTTAAATAACATTTGCCGCTTCTTCATATAATTCTATCGATTTAGCCAAGGGTAGACTTTTCGCCTCTAAGCAGGTTATTATTTCTTGTAGCTTATTAAAATCTGACTTTATGTATAAAAGATCGGCAAATTGCTTTGGATTCTTGAGAAGGTCCGTTGCCTGCTTTATCGATTCTGCTTCTTCAGGATCAAGCATATCAATAACCTAAAATAGATATTGAATTGAAAAATTAGTATTTTTTTTAAATATTTGTTTATTGAAATGTATGTTAAAATGTTTTACTGTATAAATTACTTACGTACCTCTTTTATTCCGTTAATGTTTTCAGCATAAAATGATGCCGCCTTTAGCCACGTCCCCTATTGGGTTATGACAGGTTCAGGCGGCAGCTCTTTTTCGAGTATATTTTTATATAACTCAACGTGAGCTTTAAGAAATATTTTCATTACTGTTGAAATAAAGGCGTTTGGCAGAGGAAATGACAACCTTATTTTTTCGGCAATCAAATTTAATGCATCAGCAATGCATGTTACATGAATAAGATTAGGGTTAAAAATTTTCAGATTTTGCCGCGTCTGTTAAAAGTAACAAAACTTTCGACTCGTTGCCGTGTGTCCACAAATGACGAATGCCATCATTAACAAATCTGGAAATGGTCGCATTGTTTACTTGGTCTAGTTGCTTGCACGACAGAAGAAATAAGGCTGATGCTTCCTTTTCGCTCAATTTACCAACAATTAAATTGGCGACATACCGCCCTTGCTTATCTGTAGTTTCGTCCACTGATATCCAAATTTCAAGTTATCCCGTATTTTTTTTGATAGCATGCTCATAGTACTTATACAAGTAGCATTTTCGGAGAGTGCTCTCATGCGGAATCGTTTGACCAGTGCATTTTTTCAAAAAGGTGTTGAATGTGGCGTTGCTTAAAACAATCCATGGTATATTTGTCGCTACAAGTGCTTCGCATAGGTCGACTTGAAATGCTTTGCTGGAAATTTCGGTATTAGCAACAATATTGCTAGCAATGACGCTCGGTGTGTTACTTGGTATGTTGCTAGATAATTGTATTGGATGATTTGAATCTTCTGTGACCAGATGTTGCAAGATGCTGAACTAATTGAAACTTATTTTGGCACACAATCTAAAGATATGAAAACGTTAAAACATTTATATGTAGTTTTAAATTCATCAAAAATGTTGGTACACTGAATACTTTACCTTTCTCTCACAAATAATGCAAATAAAATCACTTCCATCTTTTTTAAAACACTTCTCGGAAAGGCTATTTTTTTATTTTTATTATTTTTTGGCATTTTTCTTAACGGACAGCGTGATTGAAAAAGAAATCAAAATTGTGGCAATTGTAATTTTGTAATTTAATAATTTTCTACCCAATTAATATTTCTACCCAATTCAGCCTACTATGATCGCTATTTTTGTTAGAGCAACAACTATTTCAACTAAAAGTACAGTTCTATGAGTTGTTTAGTATATCCAAATTTTTGAGATTTTCTCAGGATTATTCATATTTTACACATTTTCACCATATTTTGCATATGTTTAGCATATTTTGCATATGTTTAGCATAATTTGTATAATTTTAGCATGCATTTTGCATATTTTTCATATTTTTAACATATTTTTTGCATATATTTTTGATATGCACTCAAATTGGTTATAATTAAACACTGAAACGCCTAAATACATTATTTGGTGTCAATAGGATGAAAAATGAAAAATATTCAAAATTCTGAGGTCTAACAATAGATCTACTTGGTCGTAGTGCAGGAGGGAATGACACTCAACCCAGCTACACGTAAATCGTAGAAGAACCTATTCTTTTAAAAAGTACCTTTTCTTAAAAAAGTAAATTTTCTTGAAAAATTACCTTCTCATAAAAAGATAAATTTTCTTAAACCAGTTAATTTTCTTAAAGAAGTGCCTTTTCTTAAAAAGGTATCTTATCTTAGAAAAGTATCTGTTCTTAAAAAAATTAAATTTTCTTGACAAAGATTCTCTTCTTACGAAAGTATCTTTTCTTAAAAAGTATCAATCCTTGAAAAATACCGCTTATCAAAAAATAAGTTTTCTTAGGAAAGTACATTTTCTTTAAAAGTACCTGATGTTAAAAACATTTCTTTTCTTAAAAAAATTTTTGTAAGTACCTGTTTTTCGAAATACCCTTTTTGAAAAGTACCTTTTCATAAAAAAATAAATTTTCTTAAAAAACGACCTTTTCTTAAAAGGTAACTTTTCTTTTTTTAAAAGTACCTTTTAGGAACGTTGCCTTTTCATCGAAAGATCCTATTCTTAAAAAATTATCTGTTCTTAAAAAGTACATTTTCTCTAAAAACTATTTTTTCTTAAAAAATTTCCTTAAAAAAGTACCTTTTTAAGTACCTTTTTTAAAAAGTACATTTTATTTAAAAAGAACCTTTTCTTTTTTCTTAAAAATGTACCTTTTTAAAAGTTCCTTTTCTTAAAAAGACATTTGCGTTTCTCAAAAAGTACTTTTTCTTAAAAGCTTACATTCCATCAAAAAGTAAATTTTCTACAAAACAAAGTACTTTTTCTTAAAAAATCATAGTCAGTCGCAGAGAAATTTTTAATCTAGTTCTAGATTTAATCGTTGAGTGTTATGTAGAATGAATTCCAGGCCTACTACTGCTTATTGCTCCAATGAAATTTATTTACTAAATAAAGTGAAAAGCCAAAAAAAGTTCCATACTTTTAGAATGTTCGTAGCAAATATTATTAGTTTAGAGATTGTAACTTCTTCACTGAAAATACATACATAAATAAATTTTTCACAAATACCGCAAAACTTTTAATCAAATTTTTCGCTTTTATAAAAACTTTTGCTAAAACTTTGTGCCGTACAAAGTAACTACCTTAACTCCTAGATGTTTATCTTTTTGTCGTTTAAAAACTTTTTTTTTGTTATCATTATACCTGTAACGATAAACTCTTAAAACATGACGTACTAAAAAATATGTATGTATACATATAAAAAATTGTGGCAAAAATAACTCTTGCTTTCATATAGAGAAAATACAAAGAAAGAAACTTCTGCCAGCCATTCCACAGTTGGAAATCTTTACCGTACTGTTGTATGACAGAAAAAGTTTGTTTTTCAACAGTAATTTTCTCGTTATTTAGCTACAGGCAAATACAAATAAACTTATTTTTTTTTCTTTTCTATTAGGCACTGTTTTCTTAGTCATCTGCTTTGTAGCTGTTACCTATGAGTTGATAGTACGAGTGTATAATATTCATGTTTTTGAGGGTTGCTTTATATAAGCACCAGGTATTTAACTGATTTGTGAATTATGAAAAAGAAAAAGTTTTTGTAATTCATTTGTTTTTTGTTACTTGACAAACAAAATTAAATGAGGCTTTTCTTTTTGTTGATGTCTACCAATAAAAATATATAATAAGTTTATAGAGATTTGAAGAGAGATTGGAGTCATAAAATTACCGTAAAATATTGAAGTTTTGTTATAAGTTTAATGAAGTAATAATCGTAAAAACATATTACCAGGAAACGGATGTTGGAATCACAGATTTAAAAAAATAGAAGTAATAAACTAACTGATGACAGAAAATAATAAAATCAATAGATAATTTAAGACGTATTAATAACATAAAAGTATGCAACATTTGGTTAAAATTTAGATGGTTATTTAAATATAAAAGGGTCTAGAAAATAGTGCAAAGAAAAAAAATTGTTTTCTTTTTTTTTTATAAAACGTGCTATTTCAAATTTTGCCACTGTACATATGAAAGATTGAGACTTATAATCTGCATACTTCTCTTTAAATTATATATCCAATCATGTTTTCTTCTTGGCATTAAAATCTCGTTTTTGAACTCACTCTTCAATCTCCACCATACCCTCTGTTCAAATAGAAAAATCCTAAAAAAAATCATATTTTGAGCTTTCACTACAATACAACGGAGTTCCTGGAGTCATCTAAATAATTTAAGAGATTTTAGGAAAATCTAGATTAATGTGTTTATGGACGAACCGATGTTTTAAATGATGTTCTAAAGGTCTGCACAAATTTTGGGATTTGCCATCTTTGGATTCTGTTTAATTTTCGCTATAATATTTAGTTTTAGAAAAATATTTTCAAAACTATATAAATTTAAGGATATATTTAATTAATTGTTGGTACTGTCTTCTCAATGTTTTTGTTTTTAGTTTCTGGTATTCATAGTGTAAAATAATCTAACCCATGAAAACAAAGTTTTTATTAAAACTCTTTCTTTCCTTGTGCATATAAGGTTTGAATCTCTCCGTGACTGTGCGTCACTTGGCTTGACTATTTTAAAATTAATCTTTGGTCACAACAAGTCTATGGAACAAGTTTGAGATTGATTGGATGAGGGGAAATGGGGTATAAATCACTCCGTGACTGTGCGTGACTGTGTGTGGCTATCTTAAAATTAATCTTTGCCCACAACAAGTCTATGGAAAAAGTTTCATATTGATCGGATGAGAGGAAGTGAGGTTTTAATCTCTCCTTGACTATACGTGTTTATGCGTGACTCTGCGTGACTATGTCAAAGTTAATCTTTTTTCAGACCAAGTCTATCGACCAATTTTCAGATCGATCGGATAAGGGGAAATGGTCTTTAAAGCACTCCGTGTGTGTATGTGACTATGCGTGACTACCCCAAAAATTAATCTAAAGTTACAACAAGACTATGGACCAAGTTTCAGATCAATTGGATGAGGAGGAATATGATTGCCCCATGGCAGACAGACAGTAAGAGAGTATGAGTTAAAATAAACTCTTTGGAAGTGAAAATATAATTTTTCTTTTAAATTTTGGTTTAAAAAGTAACTTTAATTGATTTGTTTTTAAAATTTGGAATGTATGTATACTTTAGTTGTGACTGTACTCTGTCTGTATGTCCATGAACACCTTGAAATATAACCAATTGTAGCGAAGATTTGGATGAAATTAATTACATAAGTGCCTTTTCGAAATAAGGAACTTTTTAATAAAAGGTAATTTTTTAAGAAATGTACTTTTTTTGAACATGTACTGTTGCAAGAAAATGTACTTTTTTAATTGAAGGTATTGTTTAAGAAAATTAGCATTTTTTGAAATGGTACCTCTTAAATAAGTGCAACAAGCATCTTATATATTGAAAAAAAAAATGTATGAAAACTAAAGTCAGTCCGTTTGGCCGTTCTATTCAGCCGATTTTCTTCATTTTTTTTAATGAAAATTATATAGATACAGATATGTCATCAATTATTAAAATTTACTCAACTCCCACCTTACTCAAGTTATACTCAAACGCGATTCTTCCCTGTACATTTCTTATGGGACACGTTCACTCAAGCAATTCGAATTCTCATAGCTCCTCTTCTAATCAGTGGATCTTGATCATTTCACTCTCAGAACACTCAGTGGATCAAGCTCTTTCTTTCGAGCTATTAACTGTTTAAATTCATTGAGTTTGAGAGAAGTTATGCGTGCACAATCAACTTTACATTATGCAACACGCAAGTTAAAGTACAGATTAACTGTTTAAATTCGTTAACGTACATATTTCATTATAATAATTGCATAACACATACCCTGTGTTGAATTGGGAATTGGCAAAAATTTGAGTACCTTTAGGTGACATACAAAAGGTGGCCTTTATTTCTGTGTGTTCAACAAATATTTATAATGAAATAAACTTAATGAATTAAATAGACTACAAAACATTGAAAGAAAAAAATTGAATGATAAAATAAAATGTCCTAGAACTTGCACTCGAATTTCTAGGGCTGGGCTCTGCTAGTATATAAATAAAATAGAAATACAACAACAGCAACAGATAATTAATATTTTTAAATATTTTTTTCAGTTTGAATATGTAATGGAAAACATATTTTTGCGTGCCCTTTAACATATCCAAGGATCAATCTGCGGGTAACCTCCATTAGACTTTATTAGACAAAAACAATATCGTTTTTCAATATATTTGTTTATTTTTTTGGTTAACATTTTTCATGTCATACCCCTATTAGAAGCAGTAAGTAGGAGTGCTTTTTTTTCCAAACAATGAACTAGTTTAGTTTTTATTGTTAGAAAATTTGTATACGTCTTGTTCCATTCATTCAAGTAATTTAATATACCACTACTCCAAAAGCGGACAATGAAACCAAAGACAAGCTGTTGCTATTTTGTATGAAGTTATACGTTTTTTTGTCTTTATTATCTTCTTTTATGCTAATATTTAAGTGAATGTGATAAAAAAAAAAAGGATAATCACTTGCTTACATGGCAAATTTAACAAAACTGGAACACAAAATAAAAAAAAAACCCCATTATACGAGTACATTAAATATATAAGAAGCTTAAAGAGGCCAAGGATTTTTTTCGCTGAGACGAGAACGTCTTAAAGAAAAGGATATAACAAAATTAAAAAAAAAGACTAAAGGAAAATAAAAATCGATTGTGCACATACACACATATTTTGAGTTTAAATAACGTGATAAACCGTAAAGTATTATAAAAATAAAAAAATAAAATATAGATCAAATTTCAATTAAAACAAGCAAAAATTAACGGGAATTGAAGGATATTAAGACGTTCAAGATAAAGCTTTAAAATTTCACAAAAGCATTATCCATTCATAACGGTAAGTGTTGCATATTAAAAGGATTTTAAACATCCCAACAAACATAAATTTAAGCTTTTGAAAAATTCTTTAAAATTAATTTAAGAATAAAATAACCCTTGTATAATAATTTATAGTGAATTATGCAAAAACCAATTTTTAATAATACGTTTATGACTCGATCTGGATCTTACGGCATTTTTAATCGATGTCATAGGAGACATAGGCAAGTAAGCTAGGTCACAATATGTCATTCTCTTAAAAAAGTACATTTTCTTAAAAAAGTCCTTTTATTAAAAACTCATTTTCTTAAAAAAGTAAAATTTTTTAAAAAAAGTACGTTTTCTTAAATAGTACACTTTTTTGAATAGTACGTACATTTTCTGAAGACGTATCTTTTCTTAAAAAAATTCCATTTTCTTTAAAAAGTACTTTTCCCTAAAAAGTACATTTTCTAGAAAAGTACCTTTTCTTAAAAAAACTCAATTTTATTTAAAAAAAAAAAAAAATCTTTTAGTTTTCATTGAAAAGTTTTTTTTTCTTAAAAAGTACATTTTCTAGAAAAGTACCTTTTCTTAAAAAAACTCAATTTTCTTTAAAAAAAAAAATCTCAAAAACGTACATTTTCTTTTCCTTAAAAGTAGTGTTTCTTAAAAAAAGTCTTTTCTTAAAAGTTACTATTTCCCAAAAACTAAATTTTCTTACAAAAGTACCTTGTACTTAAGAAAATATTTTTTTAAGTACCTTTCCTTAAAAAGTTTCTTAAAAAAGTGCCTTTTCATAGAAAGTACCTTTTATTAAAATAGTATCTTTTTTTTTTAAAAAAAACTAACTTTTCTTTAAAAAAATACCTCTTAGTAAAAAAAATTTTTTCCTTAAAAAAGTACCTTTTCTTAAATAAGTACCATTTCCTTAAAAACTTATTTTCTTAAAAAAAGTAGCTCTTCTCAACAAGTATATTTGCCTAAAAAGTGTCCTTTCTTAAAAAAATGTTTTTACATAAGAAAGTATTTTTTTTTTCTTTCAAATTATCTTTCTTTAAAAAGTAGCGTTTCTTATATAAATAGCTCTTCTTAGAAAAGTATATTTTCTAAATATGCACCTCGTCTTAAAAAAGTAAATTTTCTTCAAAAAGTATTTTTCCTTATAAGTCGTGTTTGTTAAAAAAAAGTGCATTTTCTTAAAAAGTACGATTTCTCAAAAATTACCTCTTACAAAAGTACATTTTCTTGAAGAAAGTATATTTTTTTAAAAAATACCTTTTCTTACTAAAGTAAAATTTCTGGAAAAAGTACATTTTCTTGAAAAAGTATCTTTTCTTTAAAAGTATCTCTCCTTAAAAAGTACTTTTTCTTAAAAAAGTAGATTTTCTTGAAAAAGTATCTTTACTTAAAAAGTACGTTTTCTTAAAAAAGTACCTTTTCTTAAAAAAGTACCTTTTCTTAAAAAAGTACCTTTTCTTAAAAAAGTACCTTTTCTTAAAAAAGTACCTTTTCTTAAAAAAGTACCTTTTCTTAAAAAAGTTGATTTTCTTGGAAAAGTGTCTTTTCTTAAAAAGTAAATTTTCTTAAAAAAAGCACATTTTCTTAAAAAAGTACATTTTATTGAAAAAGTATCTTATTTTAAAAGGTACCTTTTCTTAAAAAATAAGTTTTCATTAGAAACTACCTTTTCTTAAAAAATTATATTGCCTAAAAAGTAAATTTTTTGAAAAAACTTATTAAAGAATGTCTTTAATTGAAAGTCTACAATTTCTTTAAAAGGGTCTTTTTTTAAAGTACCTTTTCTAAAGATGTACCTTTTCTCAAAGAAGTGTCTTTTCTTAATGAACTATATTTTCTTAAAGAAAGTAAATTTTCTTAAAATATTAGACTTTCTTAAGGAATTCGTTTATTAAAAATATAATTTTTGAAGAAGTTTGTTCCATTTAAAGATCAAAATTCTTCTGTATGTTGAAATTATAGTCTGGCTTTTACTGAAGAGAGTGTCATCATGTACACACTTGGCATTTTACGAGTTAAAAGTATTCAGAAACTTAATTTTGCTTTTATATACCTTAATGTACTATGGTGAACTTTAAAAACTACCATGATGTTCTTTTAATTATTTTTGGCGACGCAACTCACAATTGGTTTTTTGAAGGACATTTTAAAACAAGGATATCCTTATTATTAATTTAAGGGGTTTCGCCATTGTAAATATCATGTTTTTATGAAGAGGAACCACAAGTCTGCTTACAAAAATAAAATAAATAAAAACAATTTTATAATTTAAGTAAACAGAAAATTGGTTTTCAAGGTTATTATAAATAGACAGATAAACTTTTATTAAACTTTCGTTTTTAGTTCAAGCATAGCATGGAGAGAAGTTTAAATTGATTTTGATTACTTTAAGGGATACAACTCTAGTTATTTAGTTCGACAACAATACTACGAGTATAAAGAAGGTCCAAATTTATTTAGTGGCTACAGATATATTTTCAAATGCTTTTCATTTATTTATAAAACTTTTGGATTCCAACCAGAGCACTAAAGCAAAAATAGTCACATGATTTATATTAAGTCAAGCATGAAGAGAAAAACAAATTACACTGCTACAGGTTACAATTTATCTGCAACAGTACTGAAAACTTTTTTTTTATCAAATGCATTATAAACTCTCATTTTTATGCCTTATTTTTAGCGTCAAGTTCTATACAGAGTATAGAAAATCCATTAAACTTAATTACCATATAATTGTCATGTGTAACAATTCAAAAATAACCAGGGGGTTTATAAATTGTAGAATTTATAAAAAAAAATTTAAATATAGATTATATAAATTGTGGTTTTTTTGTTAAATGCATTGAAATAGAAAATTAACTCATTACTCAGTTCATTATAATAGCAATAAAATTAGTTGCAAACATTTCTTGGCATCTAGACGAGTTATGAATTATTGTTGTAAAACAATTAACAAAGCTGTGCTGGTTCTACAGAAATTAACTTAAGTTTAATCACTTTGAGTCTTTGTTAATCGAGAAATGTCTACTTTTACTAATTTGTGTTTACAAGTAGTAAATTGTCTTTGCTAATAGTAAAATGTCTTGGCTAAACAAGTTGTTTTGTTAATACTTAATGTCTTCGATAATAGTAAAATTACTTTTTGATGTGTAAACATCTATGCGCTCAGGGGGGGGGGGGGTAAAAATCAATTTTACAATACAATCACAAAAACAGCATAAGGGGAAATCGGTGTGTGGTATATGTAAGTGTATTGGTGCAAATATTATGATTTAAATTTATTTAGCTGATTCAACAACCAACAGAAAGCGCCATGAATGTATAGCAAACAACTGCAACCATCAAATTTAAAAACCATTGTAGTTGCTTGCTATACATAGATGGCGCTTACTGTTTGATTTTAGTTGATGTGTAAATAGACGTTTACACATCTCCCCTGTTATCGCACTCACATAGTTTTTTGATGGGCGCAGGGGGTAAATTTGAAAAACAGCGTAACATGTAAGCGTAACATGTGAGCTTAACATATGAGTTGTAAGACAAAATGTGATTGTATTGATGAAAAAATTATGATATTATGATAACCTTTGAAAACTAAAAATGAAAAATAAACAAGTAAGAAAATTATAGTCGGTCTAGACCGACTATATGATACCCTATACCATGCGTTTAGAAACCCTATCTCTTAGGTCCAACTAACTGGACATAGAAAATAAGCAAAAACCAAATTTGAGTGGGATTTTTATCATTTTTTTTGGCTGCAGATATGAAAAAGTTCATATCGGATGCTATATCTATATGGGAACTAGGTCCAAAAATGGACCGATCCTGACCATGGTTGGTAACGTCTCTTGTATTTTGCAAAAACATATACAAACAAAATTTGAGAAGAATCAATGCAATATTTTTGTTTTTTAATAGATTTAAGTGAATATCGGGAAGCAGCTCTATATGGGGCCATAGGGATAATTTTTGGACTACCCATTAGTGGATGTAATGAATGCATACAAACCCAATTTGAGTAAGATCTATATGACAATTTGGATCTTATAGCAATTTATGTCGATTTCGTAGGGGTAATTTGTATGGGGGCTAGGTCTGAACATGGACCGATTCCCTCCAATTTCAATAGCGTTCATCCCATGGCTGATAAAAGCTTATATACCAAATTTCATCCAAATATATTCATATTTGCGACCTGCAGTTTGATTACAAGGTTTACATGGACACACAGACGGACGGACGGACGGACGGACGGACATTGTTAAATCAACTCAAAAAGTGACTCTGATTCGATCGGTATAATTAAAGATGGGTCTGGGTCAAATAGTTTTGGTTGTTACAAACAGCAGCACAAAGTCATTATACCCAAACCACATAGTGGTATAGGGTATAAAAATGAAAAAAAAAATTAAAAATAAAAAATGAAAAACGAAAAATTAAAAATGAAAAATAATAAATGAAATATGAAAAATAAAAAAATTAAAAACGAAAAATTAAAAATCAATAATGAAAAATGAAAAATAAAAAATGAAAAATAAAAAAATTAAAAATAAAAAATTAAAAATAAAAAATTAAAAACTAAAAATGAAACACGAAAAATGAAAAATGAAAAACGAAATATAAAAAAAAGAAAAATTAAAAATGAAAAATAAAAAATTAAGAATAAAAATTAAAAATAAAAAATTAAAAAATTTAAAAAAAAATGAAAAGGAAAAATGAAAAGGAAAAATGAAAAATAAAAAATGAATAATAAAAAATTAAAGCTAAAAAATGAGAAATAAAAAATGAAACATGAAAAATAAGAAATGAAAAATTAAAAACTAAAATTAAAAATGAATAATGAAAAATAAAAAATGAAAATTGAAAAAAAATAAAAAATTAAAAATGAAAAAAGAAAAATAAAAATTGGAAAATGAAAAATGAAGAAAGAAATTAAAAATGAAAAATAAAAAAATTAAAAATAAAAAACGAAAAATTAAAATTAAAAATGAAAAATTCAAAATGAAAAATTAAAAAAAAATGAAAAACGAAAAATTAAAAATAAAAAATAAAAAACGAAAAATTAAAAATTAACCAGTTAAAATAATAAATAATAATAAATATCTTTATATTTACAGAGCCCCTGCAGTTGATTGCTATAAGTGATACGCTTTCTGCTTAAAAGACAGTGCTATAAAAAATTACTTTAATTACTAAATGTTTACACATCACCCCTGCGATCGGACTCACATGATTTTTTTTTTAATAGTAAAGTGTATTTGCTAATAAAATAGTATTTTTGCTACAAAAATAGTAAAGTGTGAAAGCTTATAATAACATGGAAACTGCATTTCCAATAGTAAGATTTCTTTGCTTATGTCATCGGGGGTTAGGTAGTAGTAAAGTGGCTTTGTTAATAGCAAAGTGTGTTAGCTAAAAGTAAAGTTTCCATGCTAATAGTAAATAATATTTGCTAATAAAAAAATTATCTTTCGTAAAAGCAGAGAATTTATGCTAAATGTAAAGTGTGGTTGCTAATTGTCAATTCCGTTAGCTTGTAATAAAGTGTCTTGGCTAATAGTAAAGTGTGTCGTGTGTCTGGTAAAAGCAAAGTGTATTAGCTATTAGAAAAGTTATTTGCCATTAAATTGTGCCAGGTAATAGTAAAGTAAAGTTGGATTGTAGTTAGTGTATTAACAACGTTGGCTAATATTAATTTTTGTTTCTAGTAAAGAAGAATTTTAGCTAGTTTTTAAGCGTCTTTTCTAATAGCGAATTCTTTTTGCTAGTAGAAAATTACGTTTGCTAATTATAAAATGCTGTTTGCACTTAATATTAGTCTTAGCTAATAGTGTCTTAGCTAATTCTAAATGTGTGTTAGCTTATACCAAAGTACGTAAGCTAGTAGAAAAATGTCTGCTAATAGAAAAGTATGTCCTAATTTACGTGCGTTTGCTTATTGTATAGTATTTAAGCTAATAGTAAAGTGTCTTTGCTAAGTGTAAAGTTTCTTTGCTGATACCAGCGTCACGGCTTATAGTAAAGTGTGTTAGTGCCAATTTAATATCTAGCCGTTAAAAATACCTGCAACATATTTGGAAAATGTCAAAATAAAAGATTTTCTAACACGAAATATTTCAGAGAAATCGAAAAACTCAGAAAGTATGCTTTATAATTTCGTATAGTAAATTATTTTAGCCAATAGTAAGTGTCTTAGCTAATTAAAAAATGTGTCAGAGATTTGTATGAGCTAGTAGTAAACTGTCTTTGCTATTTAAAGTGGCTTTGCTAATACTGAAATGTCTCTCTGTTTTCTAAAGTAATAGTAAAATAATAATCATATAAATTTCCAACTGGGTCACTAAATATTAAATTTTGAGGTTCAATAGATTTTAAATATAAATATAGCTCTTGAAAACTCAAGTTATAAATATAATTATTTACAACTGGACCTCGAAATTCGAGTGTAAATTCTAGAAAATTTTACTTTTTCATTTAACAAATTATTGACCCTAGAGGTATGCTAATCAATTTTAGATAATTCACAATTCAACAGTTTTTTGGTTTATGTCCAAAATAATTTTTTAATTCAACCTAATTATTATTGTGAATGAAGAAAACAAACTCATTTTTTGCGGCAAACACATTAGCAAATTTAAAAAACACACACATAGCGTTGTATAATTTGATGTATGTGCAAGTAGCAACTTCACGTGAGCATAAATTCCTTTCAAATAAGATACATTTGGTCGAAATCAGGAGAAAACTGATTAATGTGGAATTTATATCCCAAAATTTAGGTAACCATGGTAACAGTAAATATCAGCGCCTACTAATTCCATGAGATTGATTTGAAATTATAGTTAGTTGTTTAAAAAGTCTTATTTATTTTTCATCACCCGCTAATATCAACCTCTTATCTACCTTTCTTATTATCATGTGTTCAATGCAATTATATTTATTAGGCTGATTATAAAATATTTAAATTACTCGTACTTAAATAATTTGCTTATAATCGAAAGAAAAAATAAATTATTATATAATATATAATCACTTAATTCGTACATAACTAGCGAAGCAATTTATTAATAATTTGTATTGAAAAATATTTACTAGAAATATGAGCATGTATTCGTACATTCTCTTGTAATGTGGTTTTATGATCAAGTAGTCGGCATTCTTCCATAATTTATTATACGTGCTGTTAAACCGTTATTTAAAATAAAATTCCAACTGATTGTGAGTGCAAAAACCGCAAATCGTTGTAAATATTTATGAAATACCAGCAAACACAAAAAACTCTTCATAATTAAAAAGAAATATGTAAAAACATGACATGTAAACAAACAATTACATATTGAAATATCAACTCTGCTACATTATACTTGTACAACAATAAATGACAGTATTTTTTTTTTTTTTTTTTAATATATAAACAATAGAGCAAATGCAATTTTTTCTAGTTTTTCTGCTTTGTAATCTTTGTTACAGATTTCAGTTTTTTTTTATTTTTTTTTCGCTTGCATTTATTGCAGCTTAAATATTCATAATGCGAGTACTAAATATACAATAGAGCTGATGAAATTTATGAAGATGATGAGACTGTTGAATAGGGTGGCAGTTATTAGGCGAAAACTGGATTTTTCCTCAGAAAAGTTCAGCTTTTATTGGAGTATATTATACAGGGTGGGCCAAAAGGCGTCATGGGGTTTCAAATTGTTATATCTTTTTCGTTTATATATTTGTTCCCAATTAATTTTTTTTTTTCAGATTATAAAATATACAAAATGGATATTTTTTTACACTAAGTACGATGGGTCGGGTGCTGATAAATCTGGCCAACGCGCTGGCTAATTAATTATAACTAGTATAGAATTTACACTCGAAATTATAGTGTAAATTCTAGGAAATATTTTTTCATTCAATTTTTGTCTTCCAATATTTTTTTGTCAATGTATGTACATAAATGTATAAAAAATTTATGAATATTTAAATGAGCCTAAAAGTATGTTAGTCAATTTTAGCAATTCGCAATTTAACACAGTGCGTCTGATATATAATTGAAATCATTCGCATTAACAAGGCGTAACGAATTATTATAAATATTTTATTTTATTTAATTTAATTTGACATATTTTTAAGACAGATTAAACATAAATTTTATCATTCTCAGCTTCTCCCAAATATGAACTATAACTATGCCAATTTTCACGCTCCTCCGTGCTCGCATATTGCTTAAAAAGGGAACTAAAAATTAACCTTCATGTATTAATATATAGATATCCGAATTTCTGGAAATTTTTCGCTCTCCAAAAAATTGCCTTAAAGGTGCCATTTTGTCTCGGGAAGTGTAGGCCGTGGCTCCATCCTGCTGAAGCCACATCTCAGGTCTGTTTTCAAGAGCAGGACTTAAAAAATGTTCTATCATAAACCGATACCGCTCTCTATTTACGGTTACAGCACTTCCATCTTCACTTTCGAAGAAGGAATTCCCAATGATATTTTCAGATATAATACCACACCATACTGTATACCTAATAGGGTGCAAATGGCGTCGATTGGACTGTCAGAAGCCCAGAACCTACAGTTCTGCTTATTAGCAAAGCCATTCAAATGAAAATGAGTTTCATAATCACTCATAATCAGATTTTCAATAAAATGATTTCATTTCTGGCCAACTGTTAAAATTAATTTTTAAGTTTTAATTCATGCTCCGATTGCACCTTTTATGGGAAAAACAGTAAACCTTTTTTTAAAATGTGCCGTAGTGACGCACGAAACATTCCTAGTTGAGCAGAACGCCTTCTGATAGATGTTTCTGGTATTTCGTTGACACGTTCAATATTGTCCGCATTACGAATTAAACGTGGTTCTACCGGCTCGAGGCAAATCTCTTACGGTGCCATGTTGGTAGTGACGATCAACTAAGCAACGAATCATTGCTTCAGAGAGCGCAATTCTGACGTCAAAAGGGCGACGATGTGCTCTTTGTGTTAAAATAATTGATCGCTGGTTTAAATAATAAAATTGTATTATTCTGGCTCTTTGTTCAGTTGTGAATCTCTCCATTATTTATTCTACAGATAAAATTTATATAATCTGAAAAAAAAAAAAACCAAAAAGTGACCACGGTGACTTTTGGCCCACCGTGTATATAATAGTATAATACTAGCAGAGCACAGCACTCGAAATTCGACTTCAAATTCCAGGAAATTTTATATTTTATACACATAAAAAATTTATGAATAAAGAAATAAAATTCATTAAATCGTGAATTTTTAAATAAAATTCATTAAATTTCACTATAAATATTTGAATAGAAGATATATAAATGGGTTTTTTAAGAAATAATTATATAAGTATAAAGGTATGCTAATCAATTCAAAACAATTATTAAATACACACACAGTATTGTATAGTTTTATATATAAGTTAGCAAATTTAAATGATTAGTACTCCAAAAAATTTACCAGATGGTGCACATCTGTAAACATGGTGCAAATCTGTAAATAAATACCCTTCAAATGGTATATTTTTTGTCAAAATCGGTTGGTAACTAAAAGAGTAGAAGAGGTTACAAGAAATCGCCTTGCCTATTAATATTATAGATCTACTTTAGGCGAAAGTTGTAACTAATTACTAACAAATTTAATTTAACAAATTCATCAACTATGTTCATAACAAATTTAGTTATTTTTTGATAGTTTATGGTCCTCTAACAACAGAATGCTGCCGATAAGTTTTTTTTTTTTGAAGAGGATGCTCCACTAATGTTATCATAACCTGAGAGCAACTTCACTAAAAATTTTTTTTTTAATTTCCTTTAAGTTATTCTAAAAAAGCAATGTTACGTAATCCACAGTTTCCGAGTTCTTCACAATGAAATGATGAAAAGTATATTTTTTCCTCAAAATTTAAATATTTTAATTTTTGAAAGCTCATAAAAAACCGATAATGTCAACAAGCATGGTAAACGAGATCACCAACAACTAATCCCATGGAGCAACGTTATCAGGGATTATGGAACGCAAATATGATGAGAGATTTTATTTGGTTCCTTATAAGAAATTAAAAATCTGAATTTCACTGTAAATAAAATAAAGCCGAAATCATGTTTAGGTCATTTATTTAACTTTGTAAAACTTATCTAACCAACAACAAAAACAACAAAAATAAATAAAAATTCGCAATTTTTGTCAGGTAACTTTACTTAATTAAGAATTGAATCGATATTTACCCATAGATTTTCATGATATATGGCTGGTTTTATTTGCAGTTTATGTGGCATTATGATTTAGCAATAAAAATTTTATGTTTTGCCATTTTTGATTTTTTTTTTTTTGTAAATTATTAAACAATAAAAATATTTAAATTTTGTTTAAAAAAAAAATACTTTTCATCACTTCCTTCTGAATAACTCAGAAACTGTTCAGTATATCACACAAAGAATATTATCATAACTTAGAAATAATTTAAATTATTTTTTTGTATGTTCTTGACAAGGTTCAGAAAATACACACATCAAACACACAATATTCTGTTCTAAAGCAGCCAACACATATTTTTATTTTCATATCAATTATGTGCGTTTCTAAATTTTGCACGGTGCCGAATACAATCATGACTGTGTTTCGTTTTAATATTTCGTTATCTACCGAACATTTTTCGGTCACGTACTTTTTGTTTCGAACACACATAAACCACACAGATTCGAGTGTAGTTTTATTTTAAGATCGTCTTCTTGCACGTGTATTGCTAAAGAAACAGAACATGTTCTTGAACGCGTACATCTAAAAATTAAAACATTATCCACTCGCTATGTTTGTTTACATATATGTACGAGTTTTTAACAGTGTGTGTTTTTTTCTGAACTCTGGTTTTTGATAACATAACATTGTTGTTCTCAAGCTATGATAACATCGGTGGAGTATCCTCTTAAAAATCCTAAGTGTTAGAAAAAAATGTTTAAGAAAAAACTTATCCATAGAATGTTAAATTTCGTGCAGTTTTGAACGAGTGTTGTTTATTTTAAATCTTAAAAATTACTTAATCAACTTCTGAGAGATTTTACAGAAATGGGCAGAGAAATATCACACATAAAATAAAAACTAAAACAAATTTTCTTTCTTAATTTATATGAGCAGAGTACTATTATTTTGCACTGTGCAACAGAAAATTACCGTTATCATTCATAATTTCTGTTGTTAGTCATTTTACTGATTTAAAACAGTATTGCAGTTTGCAAGAGAAATGGAACGCGTTGTTTTAATGATCAGTACTCAATTTCAATCAAACATTGTAGTCAAATTGAATTAGTTTTTGTGTGGGCTTTAATTAAAAATTATATATTTGCCAAAATGGGTAGATGTCGCCATTGAACTCTAGAAAATAGAAAGATAATAAAGCATTATTCGAATAAGCCAAAAAATCAGTCTCAAATCGCCAAATTTCTGAATTTCTCTAGAAAAAAGGTATACAATGTCTTAAATTCAATGAAAAAAAAACCCCAGATTTGATCAATAAACATTAAGATCGCTAAACTCCGCCACGTAAAACTACGAACCGAGTTGAAGAACCATAATCAGAAAGTCCACCACTGACCCTTTCAAGTCCTCGCGACTAATAATTTCTGAAATTAATGAGGATTTGGCACAGAAGTTTCGAGTCAGCTTATAAGGAGGCTGAACTATATAGATGAACCAGCAGAATAAAGCACGTGTAAATTTTGCAAAGGGTCATCAAAAGAAAGACATTTATGGAAACGAGTATTTTAGAAAGACGAAACGAAAATAAATCGCATTGGCCCTGATGGAAAAACATTTCTGCGTGGTCAAAAATGACACGAACTTAATTCATAATACGCCGCCAAAACTGTGAGGCATGAGGGAGCATTTCCTTGGCTTGGAGTTGGGCCACTGTTGAAGGCAGGATGGTCCAAAATACTTACTTAAACATAATCCACAATACGATGGAGCCATTTGCGTTTGAATTCTTGCCAGTAAATTGGATCTTTATGCATGATAATTATCAAAAACATGCAGCTAAGGTGGTCAAGAATTGGATAGTGGAATGATGTTAAGGTTGAGATCGGGCGGAAAAAATATAAAAAACCGGATGAAGGTTGGACAGGTATCCAGGGAGAATGGTACTGCAGAGCAAAAAGCAAGTAGGGAATTGACCTCGTTGATGCCCAGCAACTATTACAAACCGCGGTCACGCGGTGCTATTCTGTGTCCAACCAAAATCGTACCAGCGTTGACT
This sequence comes from Cordilura impudica, assembly GCA_963682025.1. Taxonomy (NCBI): domain Eukaryota; kingdom Metazoa; phylum Arthropoda; class Insecta; order Diptera; family Scathophagidae; genus Cordilura; species Cordilura impudica. Next base: position 284,147,935 of record OY821518.1, on the reverse strand, counting down.
AAAAGAGCTTAAAAAACAAACATGGTGTAAAATTGTAATAATTTTTTATTTTTGATGTGTTAACATCTATACGCTCAGGGGGTAAAAATCTATTTCACAATACAATCACAAAAACAGAGCAAGACAAAAACGGTGTGAGTTATGAGTGTATTGGTGCAATAGAATTATTGCAGCTAATTCAACAACCCTCAAGAATAACACTATTACAAATATAACAATGTCGAAGTATAACAACTAATTCAACAACCAAAAAGTATAACACAATCATAAATATAACAATATACAAATATAACAGCTAACTCAACTTGGCTAAATACATAAAAACTCTAAACTGAAAAAAATATGCTAAAAGCATAAGTACTTTCTGCTTAAAAAAATCTTTAATTACTAGATATTTACACATCTCCCCTGTGATCGGACTCGCATAGTTTTTTTAAGCCTATGAATTCAAGTTAATAAACAAAAGAAAATATGCAAAATATGAAAAAATTGTCTTTTTAAAATTATTGTAAAGTGAGCTATTTTTTGTGCATAATTGCATATCAAAACTAAATATATTTTTCTTATCTTCAACTTGTCAATATGCATCTTTTATATGAGCTTTGACTGTTTTGAGCGTGATTACAATTGAAATCGGTGAACAGGGATCGGTACATGCTCGGCTATAGCTCCTAAAAGATTTTACAAAAAAATTTTGTATATGTAATATATCCCATACAGAGCTGCCGTTTTTGGTTATTTCTAACCAAAATTGGTATTTTTTTTTTCCAATGTGGAGATGAGAATATTTTTTTCAATTTGGTTATTATTTTCCCTAAAATAATAATACGCAGAAACTTTAGGAAATAAAGCAAAACGTGACATTGTTTTTCAAATTAAAGATCATAAAACTTTCATTAAATGTGGACGAGACTTCAAATGTATCTAAAATGAAGTTTTAGTCGTACGATACATGGACGAAATATCCCAAAGAGTTTACGACAGATTCTTAATTCGTATAGAAGTTGTGGGTTCGGATGCAAATCTCTGTACGACGCAATAAAAGATTTTCTTAAAAACAACGATATTCTTCTGGACAACATTATTGGATTAGCTACCGATGGCACCAACGTAATGGCAGGAGAAATCAGTGGTGTGCAAGCGAGATTTAAAAACGATATTGATATATTTTATATTAAATGTACTTGCCACTCAGCTTAGTGCTTGTAAGAAACATCCAATACAAATTGAAGTTCTGTATAGAAGCGATTATAACTTTTTTGCACACAGTCCAAAGCGCATTAATGAAATGTAATAAATAAATCATCCAGTTGAAGAGAGGTCTGCTATGCAGTTATATTTTAAATCAATATACTTGGAAGTAAACGTTATTAAAGCATGTGAATTGGGGGAGCATGTGGGCGATCCAAGTTAAAAATAAAATAAACAATTAAAATAAGGAATTTCCGTCCGAAACAAACAAATTTTAAATAATTTTGAATAATTTTACTAAAGCTGATTATGTAAAAAGTTTAAATTCGTTAGAAACTTAAAATTTGTCAAATTAATGTAATTATTTAAATGTTGAAAACATTTTTATCGGCCAAAAAGCTGAGCTATGTATGCTAGAAAGTACGCTAGAAAGTATGCTAGAAAGTACAGACTTGAAAAAATACGAAATCAAAATATCTTTTTATATAGAACTTTTAAAAGAAATTGCAAAGCGCTTTAATATCTGCAGAAAAGAAATGAAAATTATTAAGATTTAAAGGGCGATGTGGAGAGAGTTGAATTCTGGGATAAAGTATTCTTTTTGTCTGTTATAACTGTGAAAAGCACAAATTTTGTTTATTTTAAATAAATAAAAACTTGTAAGTTTGTTTAAATTTAAGATTTTGGTTATGTTATATTAATTTTTCGTTTTTTTGCCTTTTATAACTGTGAAGTTTATATATTGTTTATTATTACGGCCCTATTCAAAAAAAAAAAAAAAAAAAAAAATGCAATTTCTAAACTTAAAATAAATTTTAATGTTTTTTCAATTAAAAAATGCATTTTAAATTTGGTTATTGTTTTTCACATTTGGTAACTTTTTCAAAAATTTTGGTTTTAATAATTTTATTTATATATTAACTTCCACATATCTGAAATAATAAAAAAAGCATATTACAACTTTACTAATGGGGGGTTTCATGTCAAGTGCACCAACTTTTGAAACCGATGTCTTCCGATCGGGATGAAATTTGCACCAATGTTAGTCCTATTAGATAGTAGTTTAGACACAATTTTTCAACAAGATCGGTCCAGATCTCTCTGAGTTAGAGGGGATCAAAATTTGACATTTTGGCCAAACAGGTGTTTTTTCTCATCCATGTAACTTATACCTATTGTTCTTAGAAAATTTTCTCCCAAATAGTTTAGATAGCTATTTCTTCAATATTTCGGAAAAAAAACTTTAAAAAAAAAATTTTTTTTACTTTTTTTATTTTTTTTTATTTTTGCTAAATTAAAGCATTTTTTGCCTTTTTTTTCAAAAAGGGCATTTTTTTTTTTCATAAGAAAGCTTAGGATTTTTCCTTTAAGAGCTTTTTGGTCGCTTAGTGGGATGGGAGTGGGATATCTATCAAAATAAATGTTTTGTAACTCAAGACAACGGGTTTTCAATTTTTTCACAAATGCACTATTTTGAATTTTTTCCTATTTGTGTGAAAAACCTTAGAAATAAAACTTATACTGAGAAACTAGACAAATTAACCTTTCCGAAGGTATGTAACATGCCTAACTAAAATTTCATACCCTCACTACAGTAATACCCACATATGTTAACCTCAGGAAAAAAATAACTTTTTTTCTATAGAAATGTTGAACAATTATTTTTTTTATTTGTAATAATAATTAAATTAATATATAATAATTATAATAAAAATAAATAGATAAATTATTTAATAAAATTTAATCTTAAAATATTAGATCCATCATAACTATTTTATAGTTAATTTATTGTAGCTGATGAAGTATTTAAGTTTTGTCACTTTTTAAAAATCCAATCTTTCATCCAGCTTATTTGTCGAATTTATTTGCTGCTTTTTTAGCCAATCCTTTCTTGGCGTTACTAGGTTCAGCTGTTGATTTCGCTGGGTTTTTTTTTTTGACTTTTGAAAGAAATCGCATTGAGTAGAGGCAGAAAACTTTTTCATCTCGAGTCTTCCATCGACAAGCGGTATAAAAGCATGGTATTGAGCGGTGCCATCGATTGTTATCGCAGCATCGAATCTGCTCTTTAGTGTTTTCAATGTTTCCTCATAATCCTCTTTACAATAATTCTTTGTCCAATGGAATAAAGCAGTCGCATCTAAGATGCGATCTTGATGAGAGCACTGTAGGCTATACTTCGCTGCATTTCTTTTAAGGTTTGCTCCAATACCATCACATGCTCCTTTACCATGAGCAGAAGGATGAAAATGCCACTCAGCTAGCATTCCAAAATCTTTTTCATGGGCCATAAGATTTGCCAAGCTACTTTTGTTTTTAAAATGTTGACGAGCTCCGTCCGAAACGTAGTATACCTTCTTTACTGTAAATTAAGATTTTAGATATTTTAGTATTATCTTCTGGTATTGTTTTAAATCGTCGGATATGATTGCCATACTTTTGTGTTCCAGTTTTTCATCTTTCATGTAGTAAATAACTACTGTGAATATAGTTGCTTGGTCGTTATTGAATTGGAATGCTTGTATGGCATCCTGAAGAACATATTTATAGTTTTCTGCGAAATCATATGAAATAACGAATTCACCAGACTTCAAATGTATCTTCAAAAGTCATGGTTTTTAGCAATCCTGTACACATTTCTTCCACAAAATCATCCACATTTAAAATGATTGTTTTCAATGTGCATCTGTCAGTCTGAATCCAAGAATCAAATTTGAACTCCTCTATATATTCTCGATTTTAAAGAGTTGATTAAATTTTCTTTGATGAATGTGGTTTTCGGGCAATTGGTACATTCACCTAAGTGGCAAGAAGTTGTTGCATTAGGACACATAGTCAATTTAAGGCAATCGCGGTAATCGTGTAAATCTTCTGCCGAAGATTTCCTTCAACATCAGTTTGACATTTTCATGTTAAATGCAAACGCATACTGTGTGAGTTCCGCTGCTTTCGGCCAAAACGCAATGTTTTGGCCTCATTTGGGTTAATTTCGTGAAGCCAATTCTAACATCCTCGTGTTCAGATTGAAATGTTGCAAATAACTCTTTCAGGTTACAGAGAACCATTCTCTTCTGTTATGTTATGAAGGTATGTTACATACATTCGGAAAGGTTAATTTGTCTAGTTTTTCAGTATAAGTTTTATTTGTAAGGTTTTTTACACAAATAGGAAAAAATTCAAAATAGTGCATTTGTGAAAAATTGAAAAACCGTTGTCTTGAGTTACAAAACATTTATTTTGATAGATATCCCACTCCCATCCCACTAAGCGACCAAAAAGCTCTTAAAGGAAAAATCCTAAGCTTTCTTATGAAAAAAAAAAAAATGCCCTTTTTGAAAAAAAAATGCTTTAATTTAGCAAAAAAAAAAAAAAAAAACAAGTAAGAAAATTATAGTCGGTCTAGACCGACTATACGATACCCTATACCATGCGTTTAGAAACCCTATCTCTTAGGCCCAACTAACTGGACATTGAAAATAAGCAAAAACCAAATTTGAGTGGGATTTTTATTAATTTTTTTGGCTGCAGATATGAAAAAGTTCATACCGGATGCTATATCTATAAAGGGACTAGGTCCAAAAACGGACCGATCCTGATCATGTTTGCTAAAGTCTCTTGTATTTTTCAAAAATATGTACAAACAAAATTTGAGAAGAATCAGTGCAATATTTTTGTTTTTTAATAGATTTAAGTGAAGATCGGGAAGCAGCTCTATATGGGGTCAAAGGGATCATTTTTGGACTACTCATTAGTGGATGTAATGAACGCATACAAACCCAATTTGAGTAAGATCTATATGACAATTTGGATCTTATGGCAATTTATGTCGATTTCATATGGGTAATTTGTATGGGGGCTAGGTCTGAACATGGACCGATTCTCACCAATTTCAATAGCGTTCATCCCATGGCCGATAGAAGCTTATATACCAAATTTCGTCAAAATATATTCATATTTGCGACCTGCAGTTTGATTACAAGCTTTACATGGACACACAGACGGACGGACGGACGGACATTGTTAAATCAACTCAGAAAGTGATTCTGATTCGATCGGTATAATTAAAGATGGGTCTAGGTCAAATATTTTTGGTTGTTACAAACAGCAGCACAAAGTCATTATACCCAAACCACATAGTGGTATAGGGTATAAAAAGTGTAAAAATTTTTTTGTTTTTTTAAGTATTTTTTTCCGAAATATTGAAGAAATAGCTATCTAAACTCTTTGGGAGAAAATTTTCTAAGAACAATAGGTAATAAGTTATATGGTTGAGAAAAAACACCTGTTTGGTCAAAATGTCAAATCTTGATCCCCTCTAACTTAGAGATATCTGGACCGATCTTGTTGAAAAATTGTGTCTAAACTACTATCCAATAGGACTAACCTTGGTGCAAATTTCATCCCGATCGGAGGACATCGGTTTCAAAAGTTGGTGCACTTGACATGAAATCCCCCATATATATTAGGGTGACAGCGGTTTGTATGAAAAAAAATTGTTGGTCGAATTTTGCGGTGGGCGGGTCGGATTATTGTGACACTGGATCTAAAACTTTAGTGCACAATTTTTGAGCCAAATCGGACAATGCTTTCTCGACGCGCATTGAGTTCAAAGTTCAAATATGAATTTATATATATGTAAAAATTATCAAAAAAAATTCATTTTTGACAAAAATTTTGATATTAATAATTGCGTTTCATTTAAATTATTTAATAAACCATAATTTAGAGTAAATTATCTTTCTAACAAAACATCAAAATCGATTATCGGTTAAAAAACAGCCAAGTTATATCAAGTTCCCCAGGCAATAAATGCTTCGCAGACCACTTGATTAAGAAAATCGAGCTCACATTTTGAAAGACATTGAAATAATTTACAACAACAATATTTTTGCATTCTCCTGTTCCCAAAATGATCTTATGTAAAGTATTTTGCATCTCCACATAACAATAGGCCGTTCTAAATTAATGACAAAACGGTACGTATTTTTCAAAAATTTTGTTCAAGAAATTTTCAGAAATCAACGATTGGACTTTAAGGTCTTATTAACAAAATATGATTAAAAATGCCAAACATTGTGGGTATCCTGTTCTTAATTTGGCGAGGGCAGCGTTTTATTTCAGCGGATTTGAAGAAAAATTTGATTTTTTATACTTTTTCAACTGTTAGGTTGCATCTTTTTGGTGTTTTCATATTTCAAATATCTGTTGTCAAAATATTATATTCTCAATCCTGGAAATTAAGGTTAAATTTAAACACTGAAAATTATCGACATTTAAGGTCAAAAGTCAATTTTAGGGATATTAACATTTTTTTTAAACAAAATATCGAAATAATATATATTTAAATAATTCAAAAAAATAATATTCTGGACTTATTTTATGAAATTAACCCGTGGGGTACTCTTGATGTCAAATTAACTCTATATGAAAATTTATAAATATTTTCTTCATCAGGATTTCTTTTTTTAATAAAACATTTTTTGATAATTTGTACAAATAAATTCATATTTGAACTTTGAACTCAATGCGCGTCCAGAAAGCATTGTCCGATTTGGCTCTCATTTTGCGCACTAAAGTTTTAGATCCAGTGTCACAATAATCCGACCCGCACGTCTTGAAATTCCAAAAAAAGAAAAATGCCTGTCACCCTGATCTGCTGCTGTTTAAGTTGATTTTATAGGCTATCGTATTGTCGGCCTAGCTCGAATAGGTAATATATGCTATTTTTGTTACATAAATAAAATATCGAGCTCTAAGCATACGAGAAACTATTGCAAAAGTACAATAGTGTATATGTTGATAGTTTTACATATTTTTGTTGCTGATTTCAAAATGATTACGCGACGTTGTGGCAAAAGCAAAAATCATGCTAAATGTCACAAAGATAAAAAATCAAAAACTTGTTTTTTCTAAAAGACTTAAATCCTTATTCATCTTATAATTCTAAGTCTTAATAAAAAAAATTGTGAGTATTTTTTTTTTTTTTAATTTAGGTATCTTTACAGAGTGGTAGACATTCGTTTTGAGGCAACAGATTTTATGTTTAATTTTAAAGAAATAAAATGAACTTTTTTAGACAATTTTTATTAAAATAAAAAAAAAAAAATATTGATTGATAAAAAAAAATGAAATATACTGAGACATTACTTTGAACGCACTTTGGAAATATTCACAAAAAAGAAAAATTATTCTAGAAGATAATTTTTTTTTCTTAATATTTAGTGTGACCACCTTCATTTTTGTACCATTTTAATGTCGATGTTTTACCAGTATTCCTTAATTTTATCTTTGAGCTCATTAGCTGTTGAAACCTGCTTTCCTCTCTTGTACACTTTTGGTGCAAGCATGTGGCATAGATTTTCGATTGGATTAAAATTTGAATTGCATGCGGCATTCGACCATTGCAAAAAATTAATATATTTGCATGCAAACCAAACGTATTTCTCTTTAGGATTTTCATCCAGTTTTGTAAACATCTTTTAGAAGTTACAAATACATTTCTGAATTAATTCCTGTGGTCATAAAGCATATGGGAAGTAAAATTAACACTTCCACCACCAAAATGTTCCTCGATCTCTTTGGCCCACATCATGCCAATAGCAGCTGTAACAGTCTGGATCGGACGAAATTATATTTCTTTTCATCCAAAAAATCACTTTCATTCATTTGTACATCCATTAGTCCATCTAATGAATAGGGTTGCATTTAAAACACGGGCAATTGTTCGCGTGGTGATTGGAATTTAAAGTTTTTCATTTATTTCCCGATTTTTTTTTTGGTTTTAAAACGAATCTGTCCCCTTTGGCGAGCTGTCAGTTTGGAAGATCCTTTCGTTAGACCTTCAACGCCGTATTTATTGTCCGTTTCATAACGGTTTATCAGATTTCAGTTTTTTGTTAGATTTCTTTCAGTTTTATTATCTTAATTTTTCTTTAAATTTAATGTTTAAAATACAAAAGAAAAATAAAACTTTTTTATACCTCGCAAGTAGCATTCAAATGCTTGACTCCATAAAAAGTATAAATGATTTGATATTTTTTATTTATTAACCGTTAAAATAATTATTGTTTTTGTTTTTCATAATTTAGTTATTGACTAGCAGATCTCAGCCCTCGAAATTCGAGTGCAAATTCTAGAAAATTTTATTTTTCCTTTGCGTAAATAATTTTGTAAGAACCTAAAGGTATGCTAATCAATTTTAGCTAATTCACAATTCAAACTTTTTAAATAAAATTCATTAAATTTCATTATAAATAGTTGTTGACCACACAGAAGATATATAAGTGGGTTTGTTAATAAATAATTTTAAGGGAACCTAAAGGTATGCTAATCAATTTTAGCCAATTCACAATTCGACACAGGGCTTTTAATATATAATAAACACACACACAGTATGCGTTTTATGTATGGTTTAGTAGTAACTTTAAATGAGCATTACTCCACAAAAGCATTACAGCCAAAAAGAAATACCTTTCAAAAGTGGTATGTTCAGTCAAAATTGGTTATTGACTACAATTTCTATATCGGTCTCATGAAATCGCCTTGCCTATTAATATTACAAACGTATGCAAAAGAGCAAAGGGAAAATAAATTCTTACAATTTAAAATTAGAAAAGTGCGGCCAAACGAATGTCTACAACTTTATTAAAGTGTCTTTACTTAATTCAACTGTCTTTGCTAAATTCAAATATTTTTGGTTAAACATTTTTCTTTAGAAAATACATCTTTTTACCTTTAAACGAGTGGTGGTCAATAAATCCGTTACTTTTTGATTAAAAGACAGTGTCTTTACTTAATTCTTTGCTAAATTCCAATGTTTTTGGTTAAACATTTTTCTTTAGAAAATAATTTTTTTTTTACCTTTAAACGAGTGGTGCTCAATAAATCGGTTACTTTTTAATTGAAAGACAGTTTTTGTACAAAAAAAAAAAAACAAAAAGTAATAAAATAAAATAAAAATTATTTCTCAACATAGTCTCCTCAATTATTTTTTGGATCAACGTTTCTCCATTTTTTTCGCTTTCAACTAAGTGGTTATCTCAAGGTCCTCAGAATTAGCTGTAGTTTGATTAATAATTAAAGCTAAATCTCTCTCTTTCCGTCGAGTCATTTCTGTAGTTTTGACAAAGAAAATATTAACTAGGAACTAAATCCGGAGGATATGACGACTTATGTAGCAAAGACCCTAAAGGTATGCTAATCAATTATAGCCAATTCACAAATCAACACAAAAAACAAACTCATTTTTATTACAAACACATTAACAAATTAAATAAACACACACATATCGTTGTATAATTTTATGTATGCGTTAGTAGCAACTTCAAATGCAATTTACTGAAAATAAAGGAAAAAATTTTAAATTCTGTAAATCTGAAAATCGGCTAAAAAGAAATACCTTTCAAATAATATACGTTTGGTCAAAATCGGAATAAAATGGTAGAACAAAACATCGGTCACAAAGTATCGCGTAGCCCATTAATATTATAGATAAGTCTGTTAATTATTATTTTATTTTTTTTTGCTTTATGTAAAAAAACAAGGCATTTTTCAAACTATGTTCAAAGATAAATCATTGCATTCTTTCAATTTCAGGCGTACTAGCAAAACAGATTTTTTTAT